>JZKD02S1691200.1:258978-283312 GCA_000966675.3 Picea glauca
ATGGCGTACCATTACATGAACGTGGGCGAAACTGGTACCTCTCGTGTCTTAAGCCTTTCTCCAATTATCATAGCATTGGACAAGGGAATGGCGGTAGATAATATTCCACAATTTCCCTTTCTGTGGGTCATAAATAATTGAAATCAATCTATTATTATATTGTTGGTGGCAGGATCAATATGGAAAAGCACAGTACCATTCACAGTATTTTTGGGGAGACAATTGCATTTACGGGTCCCTCTGTCAAAATCTTGCGGTGGACAGTGTGAAGCACTTCGTGTCATCATTGATTTATTTTAAACGAAATCCCATCGGGGTTGATGGTGTGTTCACACCAAGCCAATATTATGTTATTATGTTTTAGGTAATGGTCCGAAAATGGTTTTGTTTTTATTATAAATCTGGCTTATACATGTGCCCACTCTTGTATTGGTTGATCATATATTTTGATAATTCCCATCCACTTTTGCACTATCTACATACTATAATAAAAAACAAACAAAAGTCCGCGCAAATGGCACTTGAATTCGGGTTTTTTTTGACACCGGCATCTATGTCCACAGGGTCATGTGTTGTCCGTATCTACAGATTATGAGATCTGCGGTCGCTACAAACATTAAATCATGCATAGTTGCAATGGAAATCCACCGCGTGAAATAAGCATCCGCCTGTGCTCTACATGCTGGCGTACACACCATTCAATACTCCGCCGGATGACGTATACACCATTGCATCTCAGCGTTCAATGGTATAGGCATCAGCCAGCAGCCGGGTGCGTATTTCTCGCCGACCTCTACGGCCACGAGTCTCTCGTGTCAAAAAAAAAAATCTATCGATGTGATATCCAAATAATGATATTGTCGTGTGAAATCATTGAGCTTCACTTTTCTCGATTCCGTGTCAGAGAGTCACTGTACGCTTTGCGGTATTCTTATTTTTATTCTGTGTTTTGGATTCGATGAACATACCACGCATTGTGATCTATAAAAGAAACAGCTCTTGTAATGGTCGATTCGGCTTAGGGTTTAACCCGTGGGAGTGCCCTAGGGGGGTTAGGTCGATTCGGCTTAGGGTTCAATTCTCTCAGAATTTATGTATAGGCTATTTCGCAAGGAACACGTTGCAGGAGTTTCGAACATTTCCAGCAGCAATGGGTTAGGGCGATTCAATTTTCCATTCTAAGTGTGGTATCCCTGTATTTCTTTCCACATATCTGCTAATTGTACATTAGCTATCGTGACTTTTATTCTTCTTTTGTTGATGACCACTGATCCGTAATTTCGATCATCTGAATAACTGAATTGGGGTTCGGGCATCTTCTTTTCCCAACTTGGTCTTAAATGACCTAACCAGGGATCAGTGGTCCTCAGCAGAAAAAAGAAGATAAATGATCATGATTATCTGCACTTAGCACATAAAGGGTCCGTGCTCCTCAGCAGAGAGAAGAACAAAAAAGACGATGATCATGTACAGTTAGCAGATATGTGGAAATAAATACTAGGATCCCACAATTGGAGTGGGATGCTGGATCACCCTAATCCACTGCTCCTGAGAAATAATTAATAATGGGGTATTCGAACGAGTTTGTTATGAATCCTTTGATATGGAACCCGGTCCGAGTTTTGTGGAAGCTGCAAATATGGTCGTAAGAGCCTGCATGGTGAGCTCAGGATGGAGAACTGCAGTTATCGGGTTACAAAATACGTTCCCGATTTTGTAAAGAACAAGTTGGAAGGAGATGGATCTAAGTGAAGCGTTAGAGACGGATGCAACTTTTCTCTGAGTTTGCCAGACCTGCAGAAGAAATAAGGTAAAATAGCAATGTAGAAGAAAGGTGATTTTAAAGTTACAAATACTATTCCAAAATAATAAATTGCACATATAAAGTGTTGTAAAAGCTATTTCAGAGTTTGTAGGTATAAAGAGTTGTAAAAGCTATTTCAGAGTTTGTAGGTATAAAGAGTTGTAAAAGCTGTTTCAGAGTTTGTGGGAAAAGTCACTTTAGAGTGATAGGAAAAGCAACTTCAAAACTAGATACTATAAGTTGGAGAAAAAACACACTGATTTGAACTGGTGCGTTCTTCATATACTTTAACCACATGTGTTTACAGAAATCTCTTAAAATCTAGTTCCAATGAATAATTAGAAAAATATGTTAAATCGGTTATAAAATAGATATTTCCTGTTTATGCCCAAATGCAAGAACATCATGTATCAAATTAATGTTCACTATGAGCGGTCATATAAGTTTCGAATTTCCCTGCCTTGTATTATTTGCATATTTTAGTTATTTTCTTGGTGATTTCTATGTTATGTTTTTAAACAGATTTAAAAACCATAACCATACAAAGGGTTTTCCTGCCCTCTATTATTTGCATATTTTAGTTATTTTCTTGGTGATTTCTATGTTATGTTTTTTTAACAAATTTAAAAACCGTAACCATACGAAGGGTTTTCCTTTGTGGGGTTTAGCCACCCAATAATATTACAAGGTTATAAAAACAAACCTCAGATTAAAATTTTGGAACGAAATTACAAGATTACTAAAACAGTTGTAAAAGCTATTTCAGAGTTGTAACAGTTATATAAACAGTTGTAAAAGCTATTTCAGAGTTTGTAGATATAAAGAGTTGTAAAAGCTGTTTCAGAGTTTGTGGGAAAAGTCACTTTAGACTGATAGGAAAAGCAACTTCAAAACTAGATACTATAAGTTGGAGTAAAAACACACTGATTTGAACTGGTGCGTTCTGCTCATACTTTAACCTCTGGAAATCTCTTGAAATCTGGTACCAATGAATAATTAGAAAAAGATGTTAAATCGGTTGCAAAATAGATATCTCCTGTTTATGCCCAAATGCAAGAACATCATGCATCAAATTAGTGTTCACTATGAGCGGCCATATAAGTTTCGAATTTCCCTGCCTTCTGTTATTTGCATATTTTAGTTATTTTCTTGGTAATTTCTATGTTATGTTTTTTAACAGATTTAAAAACCATAACCATACGATTTAAAAACCATAACCATACGAAGGGTTTTCCTGCCTTCTATTATTTACATATTTTAGTTATTTTCTTGGTGACTTCTATGTTATGTTTTTTTAACAAATTTAAAAACCGTAACCATACGAAGGGTTTTCCTTTGTGGGGTTTAGCCACCCAATAATATTACAAGATTATAAAAACAAACCTCAAATTAAAATTTTGGAACGCAATTACAAGATAATGAAAACAAACCTCATATTTAAATTTTGGAACGCAATTATTGTCGCAACGCAATTACAAGATTACTAAAACAAACTTCATATTTAAATTTTGGAATAATTATGGTTAGATATAGGTTTGGATTTGGTAGATCTAGTTAGTTGTGAGAGTTACTCCAAGAGTTCTGTTCCCTTCTGTACTGGATAAGCGGTATGTGCTTCAACAGATGCTACTTAAAGCTATTAATCTGGACCTGGAACTACTCGTCTTGGTGGATATGCTTCCTTAGTGACTGGTGCTGTTCCAACTATCAGACTAATATTTATGTATGGTCATATTTATGTATGTATGGTTGAGAGACTTCAATTATCAGATCCTATTTATGTATGGATGGTTGAAATTTTCTTTTACAAATTTGTTGTTAAAACTTTATAGTTAAATTTTGGAATAATTATGATTAGATATAAGTTTGGATTTGATAGATCTAATTAGTTGTGAGAGTTATTCTCCAACTATCAAATTATATTATGTATGTGTATGTATGGTTGAAAGACTTCAACTATCAGATCTATTTATATATGGATGGTTCAAAAATTTCTTCATGAATTTGTTGTTCTCTTGAGAAAATCTTCTTGTATATTTGTAATTGATTAATTAGTAATATATACGAATTTGTTGTTCTCTTGAGAAAATCTTCTTGTATATATGTAATTGATTAATTAGTAATATATACAACATTATTGTGCGCATGGTGATTTGTTAATTTTGATATCAAACGTGGTTCCTCTGGATTTAACTCTCTCACTGGAGAGTCCAGAAATATCATGAAAAAAATATGAAATATTGAAAATGTGATCCTACATAACAAGAAATTTGAGTGTGCAATATGGTTTGTTAAGTAAAACAATGAGCAGTGCAAGGAATAGAAATCGCTGTATAGAGCAAATTTGCTGCTGCGTGAAGGATTTGAGGAAAACCAGCAAGGGAATGCTGGCGATTTCACTGTGTCGTGAAGAGTTAAATTAAATGAAATTCATGGCAGATGTTTCATTATCCGTTAATGAGAGTTAATGGGAGTTTAATTAATTTGTTGTATGCTTTAATGTTGATCCATTTGATGTATACAATGCCAGTTTAATTAATTCGTTGAATATTGTGATGGCATTGGCTTAGAGTTAGTGATTGTAATTATTAAGGTGGAAATAAATCCTCCCACCAGTCTCTAGAGCGTATGAGTAATGAGGCTGCACGAGGTCAGAGAAAGAGCCGCATTGTCTTGGACGGGTTTGCTGGTTGATGCCTGGACTGTCTGATCTGGAGGAGTCTATGGTTGTTGTGATTAAATTGGATCTGAGCTGCTCGGAATAGGAACACGTTGTATATCTGTATTGTGGAGGATTGCGATATCAGATTAGCGAGTGTATCGATAGCAAAGGAGATGGTTGTCACCTTGGAAGAAGTTTTTCTCCTTATGTAGGGCGGAGTACAAATATTCATCTTCTTACTAATGTTAGTGTTTTTTTATATTTTGAAATGAATGATGCAGAACCTCATATAGAAAAGAGTAATGCAATTTAGGTTAGTAGTTTTCAAGTTCTTAGGTGCCACAATTTAGGTTAGTAGTTTTTAGAAAAGAGTAATGCAATTTAGGTTAGTAGTTTTCAAGTTCTTAGGTGCCACAATTTAGGTTAGTAGTTTTCAAGTTCTTAGGTGTTACAAGAATATATTATTGATTTGATTAGGTCTAAGATGGAGGATCTTGTAGTTTTTAGGTGTTTCAGAAACAATTGTTTATGGGATTTTAGAGTGGATAGAAATGCTAATGAAGATCAGACTAAAAAGATGAAAGTTCCAAAAATACTTTTATGTAATTTTAATATTGTTATTTGTGATGGAAACATTAAAGGAGGGTGTTATAATTAATGCTTACAGAGATAGGTTTGGATTTGTTAGATCTAGTTAGTTGTGAGAGATCTTCTCAAGCTACCATATCTTATTTATGTGTGTATGATTTAGAGATTTCCTCAAGAATTTTTTGTCCTGTTGAGAAAATCTTCTTGTATAAATATGTGCTTCATTAATTAATAATATATACAAAATTAGTGTGAAATTTCCTCATGAATTTGTTGTCATGTTCAAGAAATATTCTTATATAAAAATGTGCTTGATTAATTAGTAATATATAAAAATTTGTATATATTTTTAATTAATCAAGTTCATATTTATACAATAAAATTTTCTCAATAACACAACAAACTCATGATAAAATCTGTCAACCATACACATATAAATAAGATCTGATAGTTGGAGAAGATCTCTAATTAAATTTAACAAATCCAAACTTATTTAATTCTAACCATCAATCAATTAATTAAATATATAAATATTCTCATTACAAAAATAAACCAAGAACACATTGGAAAACGAAAGTCAAGACCGGCCGAATTATGTGACTGTCTCTACTAATTCAGAGGAATAAAATATAGTCTTCTACTATTTCGGAGAGCCGGCCTGTTATTTTGTGGGACTGGCTCACTGATTAAAATATAAATAGTGAACTAGCGAGCTGATCTATCTTCTGCAAAATTATTTTTCATAGTGTGGATATTCTCTGAAAAAACCTAGTAGTCGTTTCATTGAACGGATCTATCCTTTGAACATTGCTTGTATATAGCTGATTTATATAGTCGGAGAGAAAATAGATCTATCGATTGATTTACTCAGAACAGAAACCTTTACAGAGTCCATTTTTCATTTTAAAGGCATTTTAGATCAGCCAGCACCTAAAGATTTAGGGCACCTTTATTCTTCATTTTGTAGACATTCTAGATCAATTAGACCTCGAAGATTTACAGTGTCTATTCTTCATTTTATAGACATTTTGGCTGCACAGAAATGTGAGAGTAGACATGGTTTTAAATAATAAATTTGTATTGAGCAATTTATTCCACCAATGTAATAGTATACATATAAACAAGCTAATTAGTTGAAAGAAATCCCTTATATTCAACTACATCTAGCAACCTCCTAAAATTTAGAATAAAACAGCTAACAAATTTTACTTTACAATGATCAATAATAATAACAACCACAACATTCTAATATGATTAAGTATCATATAAAATGACAAGTAAGAGTTAATAATTTCAATATTCCCCCTTAATGAGTACTTGTATCTATGTTGAATCACATCTTATTTAGAATCTAGTCCTTCGCAACATATGTTCCCCTAGAAATTGAAGATGCTCCTTATCAACAAATTTTGCCTTAATGCAATCATTGATTTTATTCTTTTAGAAAATATTAATATGTAGAAGTCCACATGAATGAATAATCATCCTCACGAATACATGGGTAGAATTCGCTTATAACAACAGTTACCAAAGCTCCATTAAGATTATAGTCTGGAGATTAAATGCAAACTATAAGACAAAGGATCAAGCAAGCACAGGATCGACAGAAGAGTTATGTCGATACGTGTTGTGTAGACCATAGTTACGATGTGGCGATCGAGTATTTTTGCTGCTGAAATGGCATAAGAGTTTGATCAAGTTTGGAAAATGAGCTAAACTATCTCCTAGGTTCGTGGGATTCCATGAAATTGTGGAAACGAGAGGCTCATGGCCTAATGACTAGCCTTGTCTTATTCTTGAGGCGTACTCACGATGTCTTACACGTCTCTATTGAGACATTATGATTAGTGATCCTACACATATTTTAACTTGAGCACCTTGCAGGGTTCAACGCTACAACAATGCACCAACAAAGCCCTAACTACCGGCCCTTTCGGCAACACCTGCGAAGTAGATGAAGTCTCACCCGAGGTAGAGGTAGGGGTGTTTTCAAGACTCAGGTGTCTGCAACCTTAGCCGGGACACGGATCTGCGATTGTACTACTTAATAAAGCCTTAGCACCATCAGTTCTTCAATATATAATCATTAATCATTTCATTGATAAAACAGGGTTTTGCAACATTCACACTATTATAATGTACTTAAGCACGTAGCATCAATAGATAGGTCATATCTAGCAGATCAAGCACTAAGCACATTCATATAATCAGATCTAACATTGTCATACATTATTAGAACTAAGCATAATCAAATCTATCTAATCATCTTAAAGCATTTAGCAAAAGAAGATATAAACACATTAAGACAAAGACAAAGCAAGACAACACAGTGTTTATGTGGTTCACCCCCATCCTAGGGCTACGTCCACCAACTCTTCTTCTTTATTGTTTTCAGTCAGTTGGTTACAAGCACAAAACCATAAAAACCCTTACTCTACAGAGGACAGAAGATCTGCGCAGCTCACTAGATTTTTCTTCCTTGCATTACAACACTAAGCCCTCCACAATTTTCTACAAGGACCTGCCCTTAGCTCTGCAAGTCTCTTACAGTCATGCACAAAGCTCTTACAGACTCTACTTGCATTGAACATACCTTCATATCACATAGATGCACTATTCGACTGACTCTTTCTTACATTGACTAGACATCTATTTATACTTTACAATCTAGGCCTAAGCATGGGTAAACCCATGGGCCAACATCCCATTCTCGTTACATATGCCTAAAAAACCAAAAATGATCCAATAGTGGGCTGAGATCCCATGATCTCTACTTCATCTTGTGCCCCTCCTACGACAGGCTGTCAAAGTCCCAAAATAGGTCACTATGACCAAGAATCTCCTAAAACGTGGTCAAGGGCCAACAATGTCGGATGAGGGTGCACTCACGGGTGAGCCGATCCACATCCTAGATCATCGCATTCAGCAACTACAACGTGGACAAGTAGATGAGGTCAAGGTCTACAGAGAGAGCTATAGTCCACAATCTATGACCAGGGAGGACACATATGATATGCGCCAACAATTCTTTTTGTTGGACAGATAGACTTATGATACTATGATACACGTTATTTTGGCACTTATATACTGTGAAAATTTGGGACGAAGTTTAGACCAAGAGGGGGTGTATGTAACATTTCGCCCTTGTGCGCACTGAGCAAACTTGTTCTTTGAGGATGCTTGCTTGCAAGTGATCTGGATTATCATACTATTGGGCATCTCATTATGATTATGAGGCATTATGGATTGATGACATGCTATTTTTCTATATTTACATAGACATGTGCTATTGACTCGATTTTTCTGAGTATGCAGGATTTTGGACCTCGAGGATACAGAGGCATCGATGAAACCCCTTGGAATCTGGATTGACTCAGGGAGAAGACTATTGGGGTTTGATTGTTGTATATATATGACATTTGTGCATATGATTAGATGATATGATTATAGATATTATCTCTGACATGATTTGTTGATGATGCAAGATGACGATAGCTTGTCGACCAGAATCACATGTGGAGTAGAGGGGTCATGCACGATAGCCAAAGACGTTGAGGGATAGGTGTGGACAACATCTCTGCCACAACCTACTAGCACTCCCTCTGTGGTTCGAACTGTAGGTTAATGACTACCTAGTTCCATAAGACCCATGATGTCGTGAGGGCAAACTGCGACAGTCACTCGTGATGATTCTCGAGGGGTATTGACTCTAGATCACCTGGCAGAGTATTGACTCGAGGGGTTTTTGATATCTACCAACTCAGTTAAGAGGCGATTGGCACCCTTGGAGCACCAAGTGCGTCCTTAAGGGCACGTCGTCCAAGAAAAATGGAAATAGGCGAGTGACACCCTTGGAGCACGTAGTGCATCCTGAAGGACATGTCGCTTTCTTAAATCATAATTGAATAAACCTGTATGGCCTTAGAATGAATAATGTGATGAGAAATACTTTATACAATTTCCCTAATAAAATGTCACCCAGCCTAGGAAAATAATGTCTAGGTCTAAGTGATACTTGTGATATATATGTGTGTGTGTGTATTAATATAAAAATATAAATAAATAAATGATAATGATAATCATCATTCACCATGTGATGAGAAGGGGGTAAGCAATTCAATTGATTTATAAAAATATTTTGGAGGATAAAATTTAAAATGGGAAAAAATTGTTTTGATATATTATGCTAATTAAATATTTATTAATTAAAAAGGAAAAGGGGAAAAATGTGATTTTCTGCACATACCAATTTGATTTTTAAATGAAAGGGGAAAGAGGGAAATTTAAAAGATTTAGAATATTAGGAAAAAGCGGGAAACATAAAAAGAAAGGGGAAACATAAGGAAAAAGCAGAAAGACTAACTTAGTAAGGTATCTAGCATTTAAGAACTTTATAAATTGAACTCAATTAGTGAATTAGTAAGGGGGTAAGTCACTAAATTGTGTAAGGGAATATGGGGACACCTAGGAGCGATTCTAGGAATGCTTTTAAGTGGGTGAGGAAAATAGGAGTAATTAAGTATTTAATGAAATTAATTTATGGTGCAATGAAGGGGATGGGTGACACATGTTTGAAGAGGATTTTTATGAATTAAATTATTGAACAATAAATTAAATCGTATTTTCAAAAAGTAAATGACTTAGAAACTCTATATAAAGGAGGGAGGAGGAGGATGATGGATCTCTACTATGATGTGTAATGTTACGCTGCAGAATTTTAGACTTGACTCACTTAGCTTATGGGAGTTGGGATAGCCATCTCGGTGAGGAGTGGTAGCTCGGACTTGCGAGGCGAGTTGAGAGCTAGTTGTTCTCTGGTTTAGTGTGTGTGGCCCCTTTGCGGCTAGGGGGGCGAAGGGGGAAGAAGAGTACTGCTAGAGTTGGCTAGGAGGTACCGGTGCAGTCTCATCGGTGGACAAGCGGGAGCAACATGGAGCACACGGGAAAATGACTCAGAGCGGACAACTTGGGCTACGGTATGCTTACTTGATTCTGCATGGTAGATTCTTATTATACCTCACGCTTTCAATTCTATATTTTTAATTGGGTAAAGAAAATGTTTAACTTAACATTTTAATTGATAACTTAATTCCCCATAGCCTTAAGCTCATGGTTGATTGATTCTCTTGGCTTTCGATCCCTGTATGTTGTGACCGCCATATGGTTTTATTGATTTTGTGATGATTTTTCACTTCTTACTTCACCCTCGTCTCTAGCTCATCAGTCCTCGCCTGAGGAATCGGCTAGGAGATCGACGGTCGTGACTTTGGTGTTAATAAACCTATATATGCTAACGCCCTGATTTTCTCTCCGTGGATGATGAGCGAAGGATGTGTTTTCCTAGTCGTCTACCCCTGTTTATTATTTTTGGCTGATTGATGGTCATTGCACCTTGTTGCAATTGATTATCTCCACGATTGTTTATCTTTTATCCCAGCGAACTGCTTATTATCTTCCGCATTTTAATCTCTGCTTTATGACCCCTTTTTTCCCATCTTAAACCTACTCTTCTTGGTATCTTACACACAATTACACACAATTATGGACAAAAACTCCATAATTTACTCTGCGATTTTATTCCATCTCGCGATTTGTTTTATTGCGTTTCCACCACTTATTGACTGCATTATTTCCTTTCTCTCAGCGTTTGGTTACTCAGAAAATTTTTGGAATTTAAAGCAGGCGAAATGCCTCAGCGTGGAACCTTCACTCTTTTATTTCTATTGATCTCTAACAATTCATTTCTTTATTTGGGCATTTCCATCCTTCTACACAACAATTCTCGCCCAGTTTTCACTCCGCAAATATCTCGTTTTTAATCTCAGCGATTAATACAGTAAGCGCTCTTGGACAACAAATTCGTACTAGAATAGGGAACCACTTGTACAGTTGATTCATTTGGTTGTATGACAGTAATTACTTTGACTGCAAATTAATGATAATGCCCTATGCTAGCGACATACTTGACCAGCTCCCTTCCTTAGACAACAATCTCGTTCTTCGACGCCTTTCTTTGACTGCTCCACATGCGTTTCATTCAATCACGAAATTTTACCAGCGATTTAATAATGGGCATGACAGTGAAAATTTTAGTGATAATGGGTAGCGATTGAGTATTGGTAGCAAATTTAATATTATTTAATTGATAAGTATGGCTTAGCGATTTAATGAATGCTTTGGATAACTTATCTCTCTATGTTGAATAGTGATTTTTGCATTTATTTAAGACAACGATTTGATACCTAGAATAGCCACGAAACAACGATTTCTTGTATAGAGACAACAAATTTAAAAAAGACTCTGTAACTATTGATTGTATAATTGATGGCTACGTTTTGGCAAGTGTGTTGGCAACGATTTCGTGTTCGTTACTGCGAAGATAACAGTTTATGCAGAGAATCTAATAGATTTTTTTACGCAGCGAAATGGTACATGCATCATTTGGTAGTCTGTGTTTTTACTTGACAGCTATCCTGCAAGTATCATTGACAGCGAAGTTTTTATTGGGAAAACCCTTAGACTGTCTGTACAATTGCTATAACCTTCTGACTTCGTTTCATCCCTTCAACAGTTGAACCGACAACCTCTCACGTATTTTTCACAGCACTTTACATTGAAGGACAATGTATCTCTACATACGTCTCGAAGGGATTGTGTCTGCATTTTTTTTCTGGGCATTTTTACACCGGGATTTCCCTGTCTTCACCGTGCCACATCTCTACTAGACAACAGTGCCTTAGAGACTTCTTAGACAACATTATTGTTTATGACAGCAGTAAATAAGAAGCCACCTGCAATTTTTACCTAAAAAAAACAAATGCGATGCAATGCACAGTCAATCCCTGCCAAACCCAAGTAACTATGGCGAACTTCAGAAGGGAATTTTGGTGCGAACCTGTGAGTGCCTGGGGCGTGCTTCTGGTCTGTGTCTGGGGCCGCGAGGAGGGATTCGATCCAGACTGAGTGCATTGCGTAATGATCGTTCAATTCCATTCCTTTACAGTCATAAGGTTAAACCTTATATCCTTACTCTAATATCTGTTACTTCAGTTTAAGAGTTACAAACTTCCCCTTTTTGGGGAGATATTTAATATACTTTTTCTGAAAAATTCAAGATCCAAAAAAATATCTCTTAATAACGATTTACATATTTTTATATTATAATTTTAAAAATTATATTCTATTTAGAGGTTAGACTAATATTATACAAAATTCCTGTGTCAAACGGAAATCAAAATTTCACTTAACCTACTCCTACTTACATGGCATCAATCTTAATGTTTGTGCTTTATTAAATACTATGTATAAAATGTAATGGTTGAAATTGATCATGTTCTCACACACTATTATCTTCTTATGTATTATGGTTGATTAGTGTTACTTGAATTTAGTGGGAATTACAAGTTGACCTTTTTAGTAATTGAACTGTTCTTCCAACCTTTTGAAAAAAAAAAACAGTTTCAATCAAATTTTGGGACTAGTTATGACTAGGAAGGGAAACACTTACGTGAAGATGTCACAAATTGATTAATAAATTGTGTTGGGTTACATTAATTAATCATTGGTGCTATGTGCTTTTAATTGGTTACTTGTGCCTACTAGTGAGTTAATTTGTTTATGCTTCAAGTTGAATTTTATGGGCGGATGGTCATAGTTGTTACACCACATAGTTTTCCTGTTAGGAACCAAACATTTTCAGATAGCTCCGAGAATTATTTTGAGATATGTCATCTTGTGTCCTGTCGACTTTTGATTGGGTGTGTGGGTATCGTTTCTTGTCAGTTATCTTAGTCTCCTAGTGTGATGATTTCATCTTGTTTTAACGGTTCAGTTAATTTGCCGCAACTATCGCCTAGGAAGAGCATGATTTCTGATGAGGGGATCATGGCGCACCCTATTGGGGTAGAGGCGAAGAATAACCTAACCAGATTCTATGCCTCCCATGGCGGAAGTCGCTCAATGTAGTTATTGGCATTGAGTTGTAACTCCTTCATGCATTTGGTTGCGCACCATAGAGGTTCTAGTATTGGTCGTTGAGGTCGTTGTGTCGGGATGGGGAATGTTTTCCTTAGGGTTGTAGGCGTTTTCATGTTGTGTCGTGCAGGTAGTCGTTCCTTCCTTGATTTATGCATGTTTTTCCCAGTTGCTCTTATGCTAGCGCATGGACTCGTAGTTGTTTGTTTCCTGATCTGCAGGCATTGTGTTTGTCGTCTGGTTGTGGTTAACCATTTGTCATTGTCTTCCTTCCTAAAAACCAAAAAAAAAATTGCACCTTCTACTTCGCATGTAGTCGTAACGATTCGGGGTTATTACAATATATCAACCACACACCAAATTATGAGCTAACTAGTTGAAAGAAATCTCTTATATGCAATTGCATCTAGCAACCTCCTAAAATTTAGAATAAAACAACTAACAAATTTTACTTTACAATGATCAATAATAATAACAACCACAACATTCTAATATGATTAAGTATCATATATAATGACAAGTAGGAGTTAATAATTTCAACACTCCCCCTTAATGAGTACTTGTATCTCTGTTGGGTCACGTCTTATTTAGAATCTAGTCCTTCACAACATATGTTCCCCTAGAAATTGAAGATGCTCCTCATCAACAATTTTTTCCTTTTGATGCAACCATGGATTTTGTTCTTTTAGAAAATATTAATTTGTAGAAGTCCACATGAATGAATAATCATCCACAAGAATACATGGGTACCTAACCATGCAATCATCGATCTAGTAGTAAGTCCTTTAGGTACATGGGTCATGCAACCAATTCCATTGTATTCCAAGAGATAGCTAGTGAAATAATGCTCATGTCCCTTTAGTCTTGCCTCATTCTAACATGCAGAACAACTTGTATACACGTTTATGGTCCCATAACATCATCGATAGTCTACAACCAACGTATGGTCCACTCATAGAGCATTCAACCAACACAGCCACCACTCAAAGTGTTAAAAAAACTCCTTATACAAGTGAAAAAACTCTCCCTTTAGGGAAATATAATAGGTGGTCATTTTAGGGACTCAAATCAACTATTCGATATAGATTTGCATCAACTTCCCTCATGCTCAAGAAACAATTTCCCTCATGCTCAAGAAATATCGAACGACTAGTCCGAAATATGCATCAAAGCATGAGGATGTACATCCAAATGTTTTAGTTAAGTTGCATTCATCAATTCATCATAGAAACCAAACCTCCCAACTTGAATGAATCATAATTGAATCCATCTAGTTCTCATATCAGACACACCAAGACATCCTATGTTCATATTAGACACCCCGAACTCAAGTCGAACACACCAAGAAAGCTATAAACTTGAACACTCCAAGAAATCTATAAATTTTATCTCAGACACACCAAACACTCTAATGCTTAGTGTAGACACAATAAACAATCCAATCCATGAATTCATAAATTGGCATGTGACACACACAACAATGAATATACACATAGTGTTTCATTTACCAATTCTTGATAGGGATAGGTGAAAAATGGATACTATATTTGTATAGATCTAGGCCTCCTGCGGCACACATAAAAGCTCAACATCTAAAGGAACACCATTGTGTTCCCTTCTACAACTATGTTTCTCTCATACAATAACCCCATATATTCTATAACCTGCTAACACAATATTTATTCAAGTACACAAATCTTAAAACACATGCAAAATCTAATCAAAATAACACTACTAGCAACCCCTCTTATCAACATGGCCTTTAAGACAATCTGCCACATGGATCAGCATAACATTACAAGCCTCTACTATTGGAATATATAATTCCTACTTATCTAATATGTTTGCTAATGTATTGAGAAGTATCTAGCTAATCTCTACGTGAGTTGTGTGATCCTATTCTTAAGAGGTTGTTAGAGAGTTGGATTTGTGAGATCCTAGTTTGTTGTGTGGTTGAGATATTCCCTCAACCTCTCGAGTTATCTTTGGAATACATTAGAACTCATAATAGTCTGTGCACTCTATATAATAGAGTCTAATGTATTGATATTTACAGGTAATTGAATATCTGTTTATTATACTCTACTCTCCCATTTTATCATGTTATCAGAGCATCATAACTCGGCATAACTCCCTCATGGGAGTGCCCAGAAATATGTGGAGAGTAGAGTAGATAATTTATGAGAGCTTGAAATGCTATGAATAATCTGTTTTATGTGTGAATATTTTTTGAGTGATTATGTGTATTGATTTGTTGGTCAAGGGATGGATAGTAGCATCAAATCGCTCCACAAACCATTTGTGTAAGTCGTTGATCTAGTCGTTGCTACTGTTGAAAGAAGAGAGATGTCGCATGGAGGAGCACTGTATAACTCAAGTTGTGTAACTAAGACTTAGTGTATGTGTTTAATCAATTTCTTTTTGAAGGCATTCGATCCATTTGTGAAATCAACATGAAGGTTGCAACAGTTCTTTCTTATCTATGAGGTGTCAAAGACCTTGTTGTTGCTTGAAGAGACTTGTTGACCGGTACTTTTCAGATCGTTGTTGAAAATAAGGTATGAAGGTATTATAGTGGTTGGTATTTTATACACTTGTTTACTTGGGGGGTTTATTTACATAAACCAAACAAAAGTTGGTAAAGTTGGAAGTCAATCAGGCAACTCTCTACAACTTATTGGAGTAATTGCAAGCCTTTATTACTTATTGTGTGCCAGTGAAATCTATTGGTGAAGTCCACGTCAACTAGTTGTTGGCGAAGAAGTTGACCTAAGAGTACTTGTATTTCTTACCATTTATTTATTTCTTTCACATTTCTTATGCATTGCAGCTATGCATCCCAAGGAGTCTTCATCGTTCAGTGAGGAATTGTCATTATGAAATTGAAACTCATTCTTAATGAGATCTAGATTTGACGCCTAAGTATTGACTCAAGACAAATTGTATCTAAGGGTGCCAATCCTAGCTACTATCTAAAGGACCTTGCCCTTCAATTTCAGTTTCATGTTTCATTTTTGTGGGAAATATTTGGATCTCTACTTTCCTCAATGTCACCACACAAAAATCATATTATGTTATCAATAGTGCATCAAACACCACAACAAACATAAAATTTGAGATAACTCAGTTGGGATCAAAGCTTGCACCGGTGGTAGAGGAAACGTTGTTGAGAGGGCCAAATTGTGTCAGTGGTGGTATTATGAAACCCAATTTGATTACACCTGGCGTGAAAATACTTGTTGCCTGGTTTCCTTATGATTCTATTGTGTGTGTGGGATGAGTTCCATTAGAAGCTGACTATGCCTTTGCTTATGGAACGTCTATGGAATCTCCTCATGCGGAAGGCATTACAGCTCTGTTGAAAGATGTCCACACCCTCCAATTTGACACAAAAGTGAGATTGAGTTGTGATCTTTTTTGTTTGAAGGTGTGCATAGTTATGTCATTTAAGTTATTTGAGATTGAGTCACACATCTAATTGAAATCAATTCTATGATATTTTGAAGTAGTGGTCCTAGAGAATACAGTGTACCTGAGCTATTGTATACCCCATAATGTGAAAAGTCCGTGGTGATATAAAAACAACTATGTAGATCATGGTTACACGTAATCTGAGAAAACCTGGTGCATGGTTGAGGGTAATCCGAGAAAACCCAGAGCATGGTTAAAGGTAATCCAAGAAAACCTAATGCATGGTTGAGGGTAATTCGAGAAAACCTAGAGCATGGTTATGGGTAAGATGAAAAAACCCAGGTTGATGATGATGTGATGAAGAGGCAGGTATGAAGAAGAATGGTTGAATGAACCATGTAGCTGAAAGGATTCCTAGAGAAATGGTGTTTACAACGGCTAATGAACCATGTATTTTGGTAGATATATTTCTTTTTATATGGACATCAATAATCAGATGTAGGTATAAGAGGAAGCAGATGAAGATATGCCCACATAGATATTTAGATAAGTAGTCATTAAGGGAGAGTGATGGAATATAAAATTCCTAATTATATAATATGCTTGCTATTGTATTGAGAAGTAGAGCTAATATCTACATGAGTTGTGTGATATTATTCTTAAGAGGTTTTTAGAGAGTTTCATTTATGATCCTAGGTTGGTGTGTGGTTAAGATATTCTCTCAACCTCTCCGGTTTTCTTTGGAATAAGTTAGAATTGATAACAACATGTTCCCTCTATATAATAAAGTCTAATGTATTGATATTTACATGTAATTGAATATTTATGCATTATACTCTACTCTCCCATTTTATCATCTACAAAAATATCCATTACTTCATCAAATATAAAATATACAATCCTCCCAAGTAGAGAAGAAAAAGAGATTCGATAATATCAGGAAGTAACTTTTATGATGCATAAGGAACTTCAACCAAATTCTTTGATCCATCTCTATAGGAGGAATGACCGAAATAATTCATCAAATGGGCTAACAAAAAATATACATTGGGCGGTCTACATCGCTTGCAATCACAATTCCTTCACTTGATTTTTTTCAAGCACAATGCCATTCACCATTCTTTTTCATAATAGGGGTTGGTTTTGCATAATTAGATTTATCTAACAAAGCCACTATAGTTGTAGGCATTGAAGTTTCTTTGTGCTTGAGATTGAATCCATGTTTTTTATCAAAGGTGGTTGCTAGTGTCTACAGTAGGGGTAGGAGGTCATCCATCACAATAAAGTACCTTGCCCTCAACATTCTTAATTGTAAAATCTTTAGAACAATTATGTCTATCAAACCATTTATGGCCTATAAAATATTTTTGAGTACATCGATACTCCATCTCTAGATATCCTTATTATTCAGGCACTTTTTCTCTATACAATGCGTGCAATATTAGAATATCGAAATGTTCCTTAATCCCCATAATGAGATCCTTCTGCTGGGAAACTCTAAGACATGGAAACCCTCATCTCTAATGTCTTGCTTGTGGCTACAGAACTACACATGTGTTTGAATTCATGAGAAACTCAAGTAGCGTTTGGACTTGTAGTCAACTCTTCAAAACACATTAGCAAAAAAAAACTACATGTCCTTAAAAAATGTTCTCTGAATTCTTAATCAATTCAATAATTTCAATGATAAGAATTCTTATACAACACTCACATACAATTCCATTAATGAACAATGGCTAAAATAAATACTATGGGTACACCATAGCCATGGCCTACTGAAACAATCCACTCTCCTATGTTAATTGTAGGTTTAAAAAGGATTAACAATGCATAAATACCTTGATTATGGATCACTCTCATGAGAGAGGAAAGCTTGTACTCAATCTAATTCCAAATAGAGAAATGAGTGAGTAGATATGGTTTCCACAAATAATAAAACTTTAATAAGTTATCTATTCAACCAATATAATAGTACACATCTATATACATGTCAATATTTGACTTATGATAGACACAATATTTTAGCATATTTAACAAACTATTAAGAGAATATCTCCACCACACACCAAAATAAAAACCAACTAGTTGGAAGCAATTTCTCATATCCAACTAGATCTAATAACCTAGAATAAAACCATTCGTGTAGAGAAAATATCTATTGTACAATAATAAAAAATATTAGCAAGGGCATTGTTCTCTTATGATGAAGTATCACACATTAAAATATAAGACAAATAGAAGTTAATAATTCACTAGGGAGAATGTAGATATTTTTTTTATTGAACTAGATTTACCTCTCAATATTTCTGGGGTCCATCTTCTATACTTTGGAATTTTCATTTCTTAAATAAATTTATGCAGGAGAAGGGACAGAGGTTACAAACATGAGACTATATTTTTCAAGAATTAGTCATTTAAACAACTAGATGGAAAGTTACCAGAGAGACAAATCCAATAAATCAAATTCTTCACAAGGCTATTACAATGAAAAAGTTCACAACAAATATAATAGAAAATAGTTTCGTAGGCATAATGAGAAAATGAACCAACATGGACTCCATCTCCACAATACTCATTGGATGAAGGGCATTTAACAAATAATATATAGAAAAATGAATATCAAATAATAGATGACAAAGAAATGGTAAGCTTCATAAGACCAGAATTGGAAAACCATGTAAAATAGTTCTTAAATGCATTCTCAAATGCAAGCCCAAATTTAATGACGGGTTAACTAAATAACTCATATTCTCAAATGCAATCCCAAATTGAATGATTGGTTAACTAAATAACTCATCTTCTCTGAATGAGTTAAAAAGTGTATTTTGTTATATTCTCCGAATGAGTTAAAAAGTGTATTTTGTTTTAACAAAATTGAGGAGGAAATTATAGGAGTATGTACATGTTAAGTACAAATATATGGAAGAAATCATCAGTAATGTCATAAAAATGGAACAAGAGAAATAAGTAATAGATGTGTTTGAGTTGGAGGAAAAGAATAAATCATCGATAACATCATAAAAAAGAACAAGAGAAATAAGGAATAGATGTGATTGAGTTGGAAGGAAAGAAGAAGATCCATACTATGGGATTGTGATGAATTTTTAGAATATAGCCTCATGATTCAAAGCATTAAACCATAGACATCATATTAAAGGGGAAAATTTGTGATCTAACTAGGAAACAATTTAATAATAAAGATGAAGAATGGGATAACTTAAAGGTAGCAACAAAAGCTAGAAAATTGCATTTTTTGAAAAGTTAAAATTGTGATAAGTGATAAAAGTAAAATGGATATCTAAATCCAAAGACAAGGAGTAATGCATAGGGAATTGAAAAATGATACTTGTACATGAAATATCAATGGTTTATCTATGGATAATATAGATATTTATAGTATCTTTTGAATGATTTATATGTATTTTTTTATCTTAGTAACATGGGAGTGTGAAGGTATGGTAGAGAAATATATTTACACCCAAGTTTTTAAAACAAGAAATACGTATAGATTATTTAGAAGATAGGTTGTTTGTTACATAAGTAATTTTCTATGGCTTGAAGTGAATAAAGGAAGAAACAATATTTTCATCTCTACTTGTTACTTTTCTCATCTTTAATGTCCAATATATAAAAGCATTTTTTGAAAAAGTAGCATTATGATAAGTGATAAAAGAAAAATAGATATATAAATCCAATACTAAGAGAGAAACATAGGGAATTGAAAAGTGATGCTTGCACATGGAATATCAATGGTTTATCTGTGGATAATATAGATATGTTGTACTCTCTTTTGAATGATATATATGTATTTTTTATTTTAGAAACATGGGAGTGTGAAGGTATGGTAGGGAAATACCTTCACACTCCCAAGTTTTTAAAACAAGAAATACAAAAAGATTATTTAGAAGAGAGGTTGTTTGTTACATAAGTAAATTTCTATGGCTTGACATGGATAAATGAAGAAAAATCATTTTTATATTTAGTTGTTTTTTTTCTCTTCTTTAATGTCCAAGATATAAAAGGTCAATCCCATGAAGACCCTTATATGTATTTAGAAAACTATATTTCAATTTTTTTATAAGTGATAGCTTGGTAGTTTTAGTTAGAGATTTTAATGATAGAATAGGTTTCATGAAAATAAATACGTTGTGAATGGAAGAACATGATATAGATGAAATGCAATGGAAGGGGCCTAAGGATTTCAATAGACAAATATTTAATTTGAGTTTTTGATTTATAATGTTACTTCACATTTTATTGGGATAGGAGGATATATAAATTTCCAAATCAAACAAAGAATGTGTGTAATGAATTATTTGAAAGAACAAGGGAGAATAATTTATCAAATGTATAATTTTAGAATTGGAATATAGAATCCCGTCATATGCCCATTTTTTCACTTATCTTAGTAGTAGAGTTGAAATGAAAGGATAGAAAATTAAAATCATATTCAAAATATAAACTACCAAACATGGATGTCTTCCCAACTAGTAGAAACATAAATAGAAAATGTCAAATGGATTGTCTAATTCAAAGAAAAGAAGAATAGAACTAAATGATATATTTACACATCATCAAAAAAATATTATGGAAACAACTACATTAATGAACCTATTAACTAGGTTAGATAAATGACAAGAAAATGATTTCATCTATAAGGAAACTTCATAAAAAATAAATTAAGGAAAAATATTCCATCATGCATTTATGAAGAAAACAAGTAAAAGTTACTTCAAAAGAAAATAGAGGTAGAAAATCGAGGTAGGAATTAAGCATCTCATGAATAAAAGGGAACATATTTATTATGGTTTAATCATTTTAATCGTTAAATGGGGAGGTTCACGTTTCCATGCACTTCTTGAAGATATATTCAATCAAGCCATATGGCATGAGTTTTATTCTTGCAAAATAACAAAGTGATACCAATTCACAAAGATGGTAATAGAAATAATGTGAGAAAATAAAAAACCATCATGGTTAGTAGCATATTTAAACCTATTTGTGTAACGAACTGCCTAGTTACAACAACCATTCTAGTGACAGGTGCAAATCTTTTGTGTTTTTTTTTTTTTTTAAAGTGTGCATGTGTGTGTGTGTACAAGGAAACAACAACAACCCATTCGAGTCTGCGTCACCACCCGATGACGATCACGACGCAACCAGGATGAACATAAGAAGATGATCCGGATGCATGACAAGTAACCACAAGCATAAATGATGATCACACGACAAGGAAAACTAACGGCTAATTACGACTGACCTCCCGCCCATCCTACCCTGCAAGGTTAGGACCTCCAAGACACATAATCAACGTTCAAGCCCAGGTTCCCATCGATTTTAACCATTTAAGGTCTCAGGGTTGGCGACTGTTCTAAGGAGCATGGAGGTGTCTACATCCCACCCGACACAACAGACCAAGAAACCAACTGAATACAATCAAGTACCATGTAATTAAGAAGAACGATTACGCCCCTTACGGAAGGCGCTTGATGAGAGGACTCCGACAACAGATCCCAATTTCAACATTGTTTAAATGAACAGCCACCCGACTATACTAACTGGGGGTATTTTAAGGTACACAATTCCCGGTTATCGCACCACACCTGTTATTAATCAATAATTGAAAATTACAATATCGTTGTCCTGAAACATTGACTATCTATCATTGCGTCACAATCCAGACCATGATTTTTCAGTTACAATAGCTCTTATATGCTACAACCACCAAATTCTAGTACCCCTTCCAAGATAAAAACATTTAATTCCAACATAAGGAGCTCTCATGCTATGTCATTATAATCATAAATCTCAATGATAATGCAAATTACTATTATATTCACAGGTGACATCATAGTTGAAATAACACTATATCATCTAAATTTAAAATGGCCATCTATAAAATACTAGAATTTTAACATGACAACACTTGTAAGGGGCAATATTGGAAGGGACAACTCTCACCCTAGATAATGACATGATTCAAGATACCCATTAATTACAAACTCTAATATATATAATCACATCGTAAATAAAGGAACATCAATTAAGAATCTCAACATACTTTCTAATCAAGATGGCAATCTACAAAAGGTTGAATTTAGAATGTTAGTAAATAAAACTTGGCAATCTAAATTAATAAAATTTAATGACAAACGTAAAAAGGGCATTATTGGAGGTTACCAGCTATCAATCCTTAAAATACAACAATTAAATATAGTGATTAATTAAATTTGTCATTATATGGAGAAAGCATAATGATTTTAGAAATCATCAAGTGAAAATATGATGTACACCTTAATTTAAAATGGGAAGGGCATTCTCATAATATGATGGATTTCAACATGACAATTACAAACTATCCACATTTCATTGACCATAATTTAATATAACCCTAAATTTAAGATGTTCGTATATGGGATCACCCCCTAACTATAGGTGACATCAATTGGACTAACGACAGACTTTATAATTAAAAAAAAAAGGGGCCATCTCTAGATAATAACATTTTAATCACATTATTTAAACAAGGCAATATTTAGAAAGGGAAGTTATCAATACTAAATTGACCATAATTAAATACATCACTTAAATCAGGACGCCAATGTAGAAATAACCTCCTAACTACATCAGGCTTGGTGACAATTACGCTTACAAGGTTCTGGCCATACCTCCAGATTTCCATGCATGTATTTAGCAGGAACCCAAACTTCTGTCAGGCAGGGGTCGACAGTGACACCCGTGTGCTGTCAAGTTTCCAAAGTGAAAGCGTAGCCTTCTGGAATCAACTATTCATTCAAGGCATAAATACTATTTTCTCTGTCATTAACCATACCGGTTACTTCTGTTGGGATTTGTGCAGGTGAAGAGATTAACGCAATTGAAACCACTGTCGGGTACACAGCAGACATGCAGAGCCTAAATTATGGCAAGACACAATATGACAGGAGGAAGGATTTTGTGGTTATGGTAAATGCAAAATTTAATAATCCTTACGCCACCCCATTCACAACTAACCTCTTTTAAATCCCCAGCCAAAAGCTCCAACATAACCGGGCTTATTCAGCGAATAATACTGAACCCTAAATTAATCTAAAAGTCAAGGGTTACAAAAAAAAATGCCGAGCCCTGTGATTGATTTAGTAATAGTCGTGGATCGGTCGAAGTCTGGCTCAGTCGCAGGATTTTCTGGATTCTCTGATTTCCTGCTACCTTTAGCGGACGTGTTAACGCTAGCGTTCACACTGGTAGTCTGTATTTTAGTCAAAGGGAAAGGCTGAGTATTAGCGTTAGATTCATTGTGGTTGCAGTGAGACTAAGGTGGGAACTAGCTGAAGGTAGTCTCGATGTTAAGTTAGTAGCAATAGAAGAAGGCGCCTTCGCATGGTAGAACTCCCCACAGTTGGAGGGTGATAACAAGCATTCAACGAGAAAAGATCCCCTTTTTTTTTTCTGCGAGCAGAGATGCCGGAACTGTATTTTATTAAAGAAGTCGCACCTAGAAACTAGAGCTATGATGAGGTTATGGTTTCCTATAAGCTATTCGGGAGAGATTTGCCAGGTTGAACTCGACTGGGTGTGAAAGGAGTCACCTAGCAACAGTGCAGAACGTTGAGGTCATGTCATCCTTTATTATTATGATTACCAAACAGAAACCCAACCGATAAACCCAACGCAGAGGAAGGGACAGTCGTTTCTCCTTCTTTTCCCTTAACACGCATTACAGATTGATCGGGGTGAGAGAGAAATCGTTTCAGGGTGGATGTTCGATCAGAATCCGAGGTCAAGGGTTGGTTGATTTAACTGGGATATTGCATTGTGATTCTAGACTCCAGTGCTATCTGAAGATCGAAGGGCATTTAATTTTTTTTTTTTTTGATGCAATAAAAAAAATAATC
>JZKD02S1691200.1:292732-307940 GCA_000966675.3 Picea glauca
ATAAACTAATATTTTTATTATTATTATTTTTTTTGAAAACCTAAATTTTATACTCCCCTCTTTAATACTTTTTTAATTCCCCTTTATAATTTAAACGCCATGGGTTTCACTTAAATTAACCCCCTCATTACTTTACCCCCTTTATTTTTTTTGAAGACTTTAATTAACTCCTAGGTGGGTGTTAGTTTAAGCCCTAGGTTTATTTTTGGAGGATCTTTTCTTAGGGCTGGTCAAAATTTGTCTTAGAGAAGTTTTAATTTAGGTTTTGATTTGAACAGGGCGACAATTTAATTAGGGGAGTCTTTTTTTTTAATTTTTCAGGCATTAAGATCTAGGGTCATCTAGGTTGTCTTCATCATCATCATCAATGTGACGTGCCCTTCAGGACGCACTACGTGCTCCAAGGGTGACACTCGCCTTGCTTGCTTCAGTTATGCGACGTGCCCTTCAGGATGCACCACGTGCTCCAAGGGTGCCACTCGCTGATTTGCATTTCTTTGCACGACGTGCCCTTCAGGATGCACCACGTGCTCCAAGGGTTCCACTCGCTGGCTTGACGGATTGGTAGACTCTATAACCCCTGGAGTCAACACTTCGCCAGGTGAACTTGTGGGAGACTAAGGGATTTAAGGAATAAGGCCCCCGCCCTATTGCGTGCCCCTTAGAATCATCGTGAGTGATTGTCACAGTCTGCCCTCACGGCATCGTGGATCCTCTCGAACTAGGTAATCGTTAACCTACAGTTTGAGCCACGGTGGGAGTGCTAGTAGGCTGTGGCGGGGCTGTTGTCCACACCTCTCCCTCAATCTCTCTGGAACTCGTGTGTGGCCCCTTTACTCCATATGTGAGTCTGGTCGGCAAGCTATCGTCAGCCTACATCATCAACCATCATGTCAAATCATGTCAACAACATATCATAAAATCAATAGCATATCATCAAAAAAAACAATATCATCGTAGATGAGGCAACTCAAATAGCCCACTCCCTGACTCAATCCGGAGTCCAAGGGAGTTCCACCAATGCATCTGCATCCTCAAGGTCCGAAACCCTGCACACTCAAAGAAACTGAGTCAGCAACACCTGTCTACATCAAGGTAGTAAAAACATCATGTCATATAACTTAACACATCATAATGAAAGAAAAAGTTTTATCATCATAAAAATCCAAATCACTTGTGAGCAAGTGTCCTCAAAGAATAAGTTTGGTAAGTGCGCCAGAGCGGGATATTACAATTTGACATCATTCTAGGGAGGAATATAAATAAACAATAGAATAAAGCAATGTCAAATCTCATTTACATGAGCATTCAAACATTGACCACCTTGTACTCTTAAATTTGTTTCCAAAAAAGTGAGATGGAAAGGTAATAGTATTTATATTTTCTCTATTGGTTTTGAAAAATACTTCCATACTAAACCTTTGGGAAAGAATGGAAAAAGTAGGAATTTAAGTTCTATGGAGAGAATCTACTTTTTTTCTTATATGAACAAGTTATTGTATAATTCCAGGTACTCATAAATGATAAAACTATAAGAAGGAAAGTCAAACTCAATAGTAATGTTGGGTTGTAGAAGGATCTCCCCCCTCTCTAACATTTTTTGGCATATTCATAAGTAAATCAAAAGATTGGATTAGGAAGAATGAGATAGGACTCATACTCAATTTATGCTTTGTTGTCACTGATTTTTCCAGGTGATGCTCTATTATTTTCAAACTAAGTGTTAGGGTCCTAACCCACACATAGGTAGAACAATATATTCGGATGTCATAAAGGTCAATATTAATAAGGCCTTTCAATAAAATACAATAAGGTGGATGTAAGAAGACCTAATAGAATCTTCTGCTTCTAGAAGGATCTTCCTCTAGATGCTTCTTTTTAGTATAAATAGGAGTCGAGGGTCTGAGAACCATAGCTTGGATATTATTGTAATAGAGCTCTACTCAACTGGAGGTTGCCCCCTCAAAGAGGCGAGTGAACATTGCTTTCAAATTCAAAGTGTTATTTTTGTTGTTATTCTTATATCATTTCAGTGTTATTGTGGTGAATGTTCTAGTTATATCGTTGATATTCTGCCATTACTAGCATTTTATTTTTGTTCTGCATACATTTTATATATGGTATATTACAAGTGGTACCAGAGCACTTTCCTCGGTCGAAAGTGTGGGTTAAATTGTTTTCAGGGTAGAGACGTATTCCGGTGTCTTTAAGCCATAGAGATCTGTCATTACGCGCATAAACCCATGGTTGAGGGATTCATACACATAGGAAATACAAATGGTACTTAAGCGCACATCTGTTGGCCACCCTTGTAACCCCTGTTGGTACTCTTTCGAGTGGTAGGGCATCAGAAAACACCTGTGTATGGATTGACATAGATTACCTGAAGCCCTCTTTAGATAAACTGATTGGCCGCCTGAATGCTATAGTGTCATTGAGAAAAACACTCGAGAAGATACTCTCTAGTACCTAGGTAGTTGGGTAGTATGGCTAAGGGTATGGTCTATCCTCCTTAGTTAGTTCCATGAGATATTGGTTCAAGTACTACTGTTGGACCCCGCACATATATCAGAGAGCTATAGCACATGGCAAACCCTTATCTGTAGATCCCTTGAATACCTAACCCTTGGGGACAGAAACATAAACAAATTAAAACAAACAAGATCTATTGCCATGCAACTGTGTTCGGGTTTCCAGGTAAATACACATTTCTTTCTGGTTAAGCATTTGGGAATTTCCTCTCTGCAGTATTCTTCAGACCGGATGTAAACAAAATAAAAGAAAAAAAAAAATCTGAAATTTTTTTCACCATTATTTCAACCCTATTCCATTGGATTCATCTCTTTGCCCTTATCACATTCCTCCATATCATTTTTTGGAAAAAAAAAATTACCCTGCACACCCCTTTTCAGTTCCCCCATCCTCATGGCCCATACTTGTATCCAAGACTTGGACTCTCGCTTCAACACCTTGCAGCTTGGTCTCATTGAGACCCAACAAGAAGTGAAACAACTTAGTGCCAATGTCACCGGCATCAATACAACCATGCAGTCCTCAATGGGAAAAATCAAATAAGACCTCACCACCCAGCTTGAATTAGTCTTTTCAGCACTCTGCACCAAACTGCATATCCCTACAGATAACCCTTCCTCTTCCTCACCCCCACATACTGAAGGTGACCATTCCTCTCATTCCCATACCTTGCAGAACCATCACTTTTAGCATGACCTACACCTTCCACGAGTGGATGTGACGAAATTTGATGGCTTGGACCCCAGTGGTTGGGTAACCCAAATGGAACATTACTTCTCTTTATACATCATTATAGATGACTTGGCCAAACTTCAGTATGGTGTTCTCCATCTAGATCAAGAACATTGGCAATGGTGGCAATGGAGAAAATTTCTCGTCAAGGGTATATTGCTTGGACACAATTTGTGGCAGATCTTTATGAATGCTTTGAAACTAACACCAACCATTTGGGTCGTTTGAAAAAGCTAAAACAATTAGGAACAATGGAAGACTTTATAGCTTCCTTTGAGCGCCTGGCTTTTAGAACAGAGGGCATGTCTGATGCCTTTTTCTGAGAGTGTTTATCAGTGGCCTCAAGGATGAAATTCAGGCCCATGTCCTCATGGCTTGGCCTAAGAGTTGGGTGGAGGATACCAAAAGAGATAAAGAAGCACAACAGACTGTGTCTTCTGAAAACCGCAAACCCTCCTTCATCCCTCACCCTAAACCAGTAAATCTCACTACTCCCTCTGCTCCACTAAAGATCCAAAAATTGACCTGGGCTGAAATGGATGAATGCCAACTCAAAGGCCTTTGTTATAACTGTGATGAAAAATATTTCTCAGGCCACAAGTGTAAAGAACAAAAGCTTTTTATAGCCATCTCCGAGGAGATTTCAGAATAAGATGAAGAAACTCCCTCTATTTCTGAATCACCTGAATCCACTGACATAACCCCTCCCTCAGATCCTCCCAAAGTAGAACTAGTGATTTCCCTCAATGCTCTCACTGGCTTCTCCGCTCCCCAAACCCTCAAGCTAATCGGTTACATCAAGCATCGGAAGGTCATCATTCTAGTTGATAGTGGCAGCACCCATAATTTTATTCATTGCTGCATTGCCTAAGAAACTCGTTGCTACATCCATGTCGTCAATAATTTCCATATCATCATTGCTAATGGTGGTTCCATGAAATGTGGAGGGCGTTGTGAAAATTTGCATCTCCAAATTGGTGACTACCACCTGAAATCCCATATGTTTTCTATCGACATGGGAGGTTGTGACATTGTGCTGGGTGCATACTAGCTAAGGACTTTGGGTCCCATTCTCATGGATTTTAAAGACTTAACCATGCAATTCGACCAAGAGGGCCAACAATATAAGTTCCAAGGCATCATCTCAGGTTCACTTGAGATCATTAGTTCCCATCGCATGGAAAAGCTGCTCAAAAAGGGTCATTCTGGTGTTATCACCCATCTCCATGCCATATAAGCAACAGAGACACCTTCCGTACCGCAAGACCTCCAAGCCATCCTTTCTAAACATCAATTGGTCTTTTCCACTCCCCAAGGCCTCCCTCCTTCCCGTGGTGTTCATGATCATTCCATTCCCCTTGTACCAGGAATCCTTCCTCCCAATATCTGTCTGTATCGTCACCCCTTTAAAAAAAAAAAGAAATTGAGAAAATGGTCGAGGAACTCCTTAATGCAAGCGTTATCCACCCTAGTACAAGCCCCTATTCGTCTCCTGTAGTCATGGTCTTGAAGAAAGAAGGTTCTTGGCGAATGTGTCCTGACTTACGTGCCCTCAACAAACTTACCATCAAAGAGAAATTCCCCATTCCTGTCATTGATGACCTCCTAGATGAATTGAGTGCAACCTAATTCTTCACTAAATTGGATCTTCATTCGGGCTACCACCAGATATGCATGAAAGAGGCAGATATTCCCAAGACTACCTTTAGAACTTATGAGGGCCACTATGAGTTTTTGGTCATGCCCTTTGGCTTGTGTAATTCCCCCTCCACCTTCCAAAGCCTCTTAAATCATGTCTTCCATCCTTTTCTCCTTCATTTTGTCTTAGTTTTCTTTGATGATATCCTCATCTATAGAAAAAACTGGACAAATTATCTTGCTCATGTTGATCAAGTTCTCCATCTACTCGCTCAGCACCAATTTTTTCTGAAACAGTGTAAATGTGCTTTTGGCACCTTATAAGTAGAATACTTGGGTCATTTGGTTGGAAAAGATGGCGTCTGGGTGGATCCTAAAAAGATTGAAGCTATGAAAGATTGGACTCACCCAAAGACTCTTAAGAGCTTGCGTGGATTTCTAGGCTTAACAGGGTATTATCGTAAGTTTTTTAAGAATTATGGGAAGATTGCAGCACCTCTCACTGCTCTCCTGAAAAAGAACTATTCCACTTGGACTCCAACCACTGCTCAAGCTTTTCAAACCTTGAAGATGGCCATGTGCACCACTCGAGTCCTCACCCTTCCCGATTTCACAAACACCTTTGTATTCGAATGTGATGCCTCAGGGAAAGGAATTTGTGTTGTCCTTATGCAAGAGGGTTGACGTTTGGCCTTTACCAGCAAGCAACTATCTGAAAGAAATCTGGGCAAATCCATCTATGAAAAGGAAATATTGGTTATTTTGCATGCCGTGGATCTGTGGTGTCCTTATCGATTGGGGAAATGGTTCCAAATTAAGATAGACCATCAAAGTTTCAAGTTTTTTCTAAAACAATGCATTTCCTCCCCAGAACAACAAAAATGTGTGACTAAACTCTTTGGATATGATTATGAGATCATTTATAAGAAAAACAAAGACAATGTGGTTACAGATGCACTTTCCCAAAAATATGAAGATGAAGGATCCCTTTTTTCTCTTTCATTCATTGTACCAAAGTGGCTCCAAGCCATTCGCCAGGAATGGCTACAAGACCCCAAAAGTTCACAGTTGATCCAGCAATTGTAGTCCAATGCTCCAACTTGCCCAGGGTACTCTTGGCTCTATGAGGAACTTCAATACAAAGTTCGTTTGTATTTAAGTAAACAATCAAAGCTTAAATCCATGGTACTTTCTGAGCTTCATGCTACACCCACAGCAAGGCAATCCGGGTTCACCAAAACCTACGACATGGTCAAACGTTCCTTTTTCTGGGATGATATGAAACAGGACATTCATAATTTTGTAGCTGAATGTGACGTGTGTCAACACAAAAAGGGAGAAACAGTCAAATTGTCAGGCACACTACAACCGCTGTCGATTCCACCTGCTATTTGGAAGGATATCTCTATGGATTTTATTACCGGCTTACCCAAATCGGGAAATAAATTCGTCATCATGGTGGTTGTTGATCGCCTTTCCAAGTACACTCATTTCTGCGCCCTTCAACACCCATTTACAGCGTCCATGGTGGCTCAAATTTTCACGGATCAGGTCTTGAAGCTTCATGGCATGCCACACAAAATTGTTTCTAATCGCGACCCAACTTTCACAAGGAATTTTTGGCAAGAACTATTCAAGATACAAGGCATAGAATTGCTTCTCGGCATAGCTTATCATCCCCAGACTAATGGCCAAACGAAAGTTGTCAACAAGTGTTTGGAAACATATTTGAGGTGTTTTGCCTCGGAAAAGAAGAATCAGTGGGCTCAATGGTTACCCTTAGCTAAATGGTGGTACAACACTTCATACCATATAACTACATGCATGACTCCTTTTGAAGTGATATATGGACAGAAGCCACCTTCAGTTCTCTCATACTTACCGGATGCCTCGAAGGTCCAGGTGATTGACCTAACACTTACAGCTCGAGAGGCCACTCTCCATACCCTCAAAGAGAATTTGGTCATGGCACAGAATCGCATGAAGCAACAAGAAGATCAAGGTCGCTCTAAACATCAATTTGCAGAAGGGGATTAGGCGTTTCTTTGACTGCAACCTTATAAGCAAACTTCCCTCAAGGTCAAGCATTGTCAGAAGCTAGCACCCAAATTTTATGGTCCTTATACCATGCTCAAGCATGTGGGATAGGTCACCTATCAATTATCTTTGCCCAACCATGCGAAGCTACATCCTGTTTTTCATGTTTCATGCTTAAAGAAGGTGATTGGAGATAAGTGCCAAATTCAAACCAACCTTCCAGAGTTAGATGAAGAAGGATCCATTTGGCTACAACTAGAAGAAATTTTGGACCAGAGTGAGCATCGCCTATGTCAGAGAACCATCAAGGAAGTGCTAATCCAGTGGAAAGATACAACTCCAAAAAACGCAACTTGAGAACTAACTACCATTCTGCAACAATTTCCTCATCTCAAGCCTTGAGGAAAAGGTTGTTTTTAAGGGGGTGGACATGTTAGGGTCCTAAGCTGCAAATAGGTAGAACAATATATTCGGATGTAATAAAGGTCAATATTAATAAGGCCTTTTAATAAAATAGAATAAGGCGGATGTAAGAAGACCTAATAGAAGCTTCCAATTCTAGAAGGATCTTCCTCTAGATGCTTCTTTTTAGTATAAATAGGAGTCGAGGATATGAGAACCCTAGCTTGGATATTATTTTAATAGAGCTATGCTCAACTAGTTGTTGCCCCCTCGAAGAGACCCGTGAACATTGCTTTCAAATTCAAAGTGTTATTTTTGTTGTTATTCTTATATCATTTCAGTGTTATTGTGGTGAATGTTCTGGTTATATTGCTGATATTCTGCCATTTCTAGCATTTTATTTATGTTCTGCATACATTTTATATCTGGTATATTACACGAAGAAGATATTCTCAAAATACATCTTGACGCCCTAAATGAATCTTATAGTTACTTGGAAATGAAATTTAATGTAAAAAATATTAAGGTAATGATAATAGATACTTCTAATAAGGATATATCCATCATATTTAATGGTGACAAATTAGAGTATATCTTAATAGTACTCTCTCTTTGGAACATCAATGCAAAAGTTTTGTATGGTTTCCTTCTTTAATATACATACCATTTTCAAAGAAATTTGAAATAAAGTTGAAGAATTTAAAAAAATGTTATTAACAAAAAAAAAATTAGGATTTCAAACACAAACCCCTTATTCAAGAAATGAACCATTGGATATTTGAGATTTGGTTCAAAATAGCACAATAGAGAAGCATCAACAAGACCATAGAGATAAAAAAAAATAGTGAGAACAACTTGCTAAAATAATCTTCAATAGAAAATCTTTTTATATTAAAAATAAATTTACTTTGTTAGTAATATGAGTTTTCATCAAAAATAGATATGAAGAAATATATATATAAAATAAGATATATACTTATTTTGCAATCAGAAGAATGAAGAAGTGGTGCAGGTGATAATACTTAATTCCGTGTATAAAAAATAAAACTAATTCATTGTATTAAAAAAATGAAAAATAAGAAAAAACATTAAATTTACCTTTTGAATAACTTATAACTTATTAAATTTATTTTATTAAATTTACCAATAAACAAAGTAAAACTTATAAACAATGAAAAAAAAAGTGAGATCAACTTGCTATAATAATATTCAAGAAAAAATCTTCTTACATTAAAAATAAGTTTACCTTGTTAGTATCTTAAGTTTTCATCAAAAATAGATATGAAAAAAAATACATAGAGAAAAAGATATATACTTACTTTGTAAACAAACAAAAATTGAAGAAGTGATGCATATACTTAATTCCATGTATAAAAAAAATAAAAATAAAAACTAATACATTGTATTAAAAAATAAATAAAATAAAATAAAATCCTAAATTAATTTTAGAAATTTGAATAACTTATTAAATTTACCAATAAAAAAATATAACTTGTTAAATTGACATATAATAAAATATTTAATTATATATATTAAAAGTGAGATATGTTTACAAATTTGAATAACTTACATAACTTATTAAAGTATTCAGTTATATAGTTATATATTAAGGTTGAGATATCTTTAAAATAAATAGAGAACATTAAAACTAAATACATAAATTTTTATATTTCTAAATTCCAAATAACTCTCATTCACATTAATATCGTTATCTGTCACAAAATTTCAGGGAAATAAAATTTTGTGCATTCAGTTTCCAAGACCAGACTAGCGATTCACGAATACTAAATAGACAGAACAACAAATTAATATTAGTATCCATACCAATTTTTGTTGGCAGTAAGAGAGATTTTCAACGGAAATAAAATTTTGTGCATTCTGCTTCATAAAGGGAACTAACGGTTCATAAAGACTAAGGAAATAAGATTTTGACGAGGGGACTAACGGTTCATAAAGACCATTAGAACTACGCTCGTTGCTGAGTAGCCCAATCTAAGTATTTTCTATCCTCAACTGGCAAAACTCAAGCCACTGTGGAATGCGGGGAAATCATGAAAGAACCCTTCTCTGTGGGAGAACGGAGATTCGTGGAAGTTTTCACAGAAATACCCTTCTCTGGCAAACGGATTACAATTACCGGTTCTTGGATCAAGGTTAGATTTAGCAATTAATAAGTAGGAGTCCTCCAAATGACATGTATTAGGAATAATAATACAGTAGCAGATTTTACTTTGAACTCCTCCAAATGTAAATGCAAATACATGGAACAAATTAATTCTAAACTGTTTAAAACTTCATAAACTTATGTAACAGAACCGCGCAGATATGGAAGGAGCAGCCACAAAGAACCCGACATAGACACAGACGTTGTGTCACAACCGGCATGGATGAAATTTAGCGAGACTATTTAGGATACAAGAAACAATACTCATCTTTGGATTCAATGAACAGAAGTTCCTTTAGCAGCTTAGCCAAAAGTAAAATTCATGAATATTTCCTGAATAAACCAAGCTCGTCCATGCCAAATTCCCTGTTATTAGTCCAGGGACGTGGCCATTTGGCTTTTGCAGATTTAATAAGCCTTTTAATGCCTCTAATTGAATGGCTTTCATTTATACGTAATCTTCTTCGTGGTCTCGGTCTACCAAGCGCTCAGGTTTTGGTGGTATAATTTTGTGTATTAACCTGCGTCCATGCGTTAGTCAGTAGCACACTTCATTAAACTTAAGATCCTAATAAGTAGTAAACATTAGGAACTATTAGATTTAATTATGAAATTAATTTGTTTTATGGATTAATGTGATATTCATAAGAGTAGTAAACACATCAGTTTATGTGTTTACTTTTTCACATTTATCTAATCATATTTAAAAATCACTTTGATAGCTAACTGATTGCCAAGTAAGTGATTAACAGAAATTAAAATATTAACACCAGATAAATGAAGCCCAACAATTTATTTGTTAATAGATAATAAAATTTAATATATTTTTTTAAAGATTCATTTCATCCTCTCAACCTTTCTGCGTTCACCAGCAGCTATTTTGCTGCTGTGCTAGTGTATGTATCAGAGAATAAAAGTTAAATTTTAGTTGACTGTGAAATATTTTCATTAACTAATTTAACTTGTATTAAGATACCGTGCTTAACTTCAAACAAATCTTTATATATTGAATAGATTAATCAACTTAATTTTAATGTGAAAATCATATCTGTTTTCATATTTCTCTACATGATATGAGAACTACTAATATAACCCTAGCTAACTTACAAAACAGGTTTATAATCATAACAATTTTTCGCATTGTTAATCCTTTATAAATATATAAAATTAGTGAAGGTGAGACTGAATTGTTTGTGGAATTTTTCTGAACTTTTTGTGTGGCCGCGATATGTTTCTCCATCCTCTTATGAGATACGTATGTTGTTTCTCTATCCTTTTATGAGATACGCCTTCCATTAGTGGAAGACAGATACCCATGCATATAGCAGTCGTGAAAGAGTCATAATCGGCCATATGAGATTGGAAACATGATGGATGTGTCGGTCGTAGTGGAAGACATATCATTTATTGGACTGTTATAGTTTTATGCATAGTTACCAAGTTTGAAGCAAAGTTACCAAGTTTGAATGGACTAGTGTACAGTGATAGTGGTTAGTAATCCCCGAACTTACAGCGAGCGTTAGATCGGATGGAAGGGCTTCACATAGAGCTGTTGGGCAACGGGTGGGCATAAATCTTTGCAAAGGCTTCAAATACACTTCTTGAGGACTCAATCTTAGTGGTAGCAGCTGCTCTCCTACTCAGCCTACTTCGCTTTACTTACGTGCATGCCACCTGTTCTACCATCCTTTACTAACCGCTTTACTCTACTTAGTAGATGGAGTGTTTGCCCCTAATCTTTGTGGTAGCACTAATATTGTTGGGCCAGGATGAGCCAACCCATGAAGACATGAATACTGCCCTGCACAAAGTGGTGTATACTGAGTGGTGTATAGTGACAGTGGTGTAGTTTTATGTATAATTATCAAGTTTGAATTCAAATTAGTTGTATGTATAGTTAGTAGCACAGACACATAATTATGTGGCTGATAAAGGTGGATAGGCATTGATAGTATTTATTGTACATTTTACATTAAAAAGGGCTTACGGAATTCGACTGTGCATTTTGATCCTAATACTAATTTTAATATTATTTAATTTAATTTGGTTATAGTCCACCAAACCCTAATCTTAACCTTAGCATCCATAAAATGGAAATTAGATTCTTAGAAAAGTACAACAGTGAAAAATAAATAATATTGAAAAATGAAAACAAAACAAAAATTTAGCAAAATATTAAATGGCCTATATGTTGCCTTTCTTTTCTGTATTCTTATTGTGGAACTTCGAAACAATAATAGGAGAAACTCTTTATACCATAAAGACAAAAAGCATAATTGAAATGTCTCCCAGTAATAAAAACGCTAAAGTTCATCGAATTTAAGCAAAACTTATCCCTCCCTTTTTTCCCCGAATCACTGTTATCTTCAAAACAATCCTTACAAACCTCCAGAGGAAAAAACTCCAGTATTCTTTAACGATTACTGAGAACCATTGTATCCTCACTATGGGACGATTTTTGTTGATTGAAGCAGTCACTTACTTATCGTGAGATGATTAATGAGTGGAGCGATAGTTATTGTTTCAACAATCTGTCTGTATGTCAGAAAAGCAAAGTGATTCATTTATAATTATTTTTTACCAACACATGATTCATGATAAAGAGATTACGAAAATTTCTGACATATTATTGTTCAGTTGTCTTAAGCTTCATAAGATTTCACATTACCAGGAATCCATTGATCACTACTGCCATATTTATCATATTTATCCATTGCATGAGGGTTGCATGATGCCTCCTGTGAGATGCTTTGATGGGCACACATATTATAACTAAATTTGACTCCACCCACATATTATAACTAAAGATCTGCCTCTGAGAGAGTTGTGTGATAGCCTTTGGGCCGGTTTGAGGTTTCTTGTACGGGTGTTTACAGTTTTTGATAGTGCTAAAGACTGGATCAATTTTGATTTTAGAAGATTTACTCGAAATCCAGGAAACAACAACCACATTTCCACACTAATCTAATAAAAAACAATTTTATAAAATGAAATAATCTTGACAACTGTCAAACAGAAGGAAAAATAAAGCAGTACTGTGTATCACATTAATAAAAATTACAACGTGAATATGTTTTATAATAGAAATACATATCGAAAAAATATAAAAAATATATACTTGTGCATGCGGTTCCACTCTCCGAATTTACCAGGCCAGCGCCTCAATGGCGGATCCCCACCGCCATAGTTCAGAAATAGCTTCAGTGGGTCGTCCGTTAGAATGCGTAGAAGAGTAGCCACCGACGCCACCTTTTCGAAGTGCAACCATTCCAACAGATGATGGAAACCCTCACAGTCATAGTCACAACGCTGAACAGTGAGCATGAGCAAGCATTCAATTCGCTTTCAAAGCATAATTTTACAGCCACCACCACATATCCTTACATGAACGATGCCTCTCATCATCCACGCATTTACAAAATGAAAGGTGCGTTTCAGTACACCTCACATGATCCACGCATGTACAAAATGAAACGTCTGGCCAATATGACATGTAGAAAATGAAACGTGAGTTTCAGTAAGCATGTAGAAAATGAAACGTTTGGGCCAAATGTAAGTTTAAAAGTAAATAATAAAAGTAAATTTTTAATTTTTAAATGTGTAAATTATATAGCTAGAGTAATTTTTTAATATGATTGAGTAAATGTGAAAAAGTAAACAAAAAAACTTATGTATTCATAAATGCAAAGAAGTTATTTTTGAATAAATCTCATTCATTGATTTAAGTGTAAGACTAAGAATATGCAAACACTTGGAAATAATGGAGAAAGTGCTAGTTGTAAGCGCCAGTTATAAGCATCAGTTGTGAGAGTCAGTTGTAGGCGTGTTAAGAGTCAGTTGTCTAGTTGTCTTTGGTTTGCATGTAACAGACTCGGGAGTCTTCTCCTATATAAAGATGTAATCCGTCTTCATTGAATAATAAGAAGTGAACGTAGCCTCACCGTATTGTTTTGCTCATATATTTTATCTTGGTATCAGAGCTACGGGGAGAAGTGCGAAAATTCTTGAAGTTCGCAAGTCCCTCCTCTGGTAGGGTGCGGGAGCAGTACTCAAGAGCTGCGAACTCCCCGTAGTCCAATAAATCGTGAGGTGCGAGAACTGCGAACTCCCCGCAGTCAAGTAAATCGTGAGTTGTTTTTATTTTGCTGCGTGAGCCAACGGGAGAGAGAGACGCCCCATCTCTTTGCTGCGTGAGACTAGTTGTGAGATTGAAGTAGGAGCTTGGGAGGAGTGCAGCGAAAGTGTGAGCCGGTAGCATTGCAGAGGTTGCTCCTCCAAAGAGGAGGAAACGGGAGGTCGGAGGCAGTCCACTCCACGCGCCCATTAGTGGTTCCATATTTTCATGGATTTAGATTTACCCACGAGTGGTCGCTGCATTCAATCAAAGCTTGAGTTTGTTGTTTTTCTTCATACATTTCTTTTGAGCGTGAGTGTTAGGGAGCTTTGATTTTAATTTTTTTTTAATCATGAAGGAGTTAATTTTTTATTACTAAAGTGTAAGGTGAAAATGGTGGAAGGAGTTATTCATTTTTATTTTTTTTAATTTAAAGTGGGTATCTTTTATATAAAAAGGTGAAGAGAGAGTTATAAGTATTTTTTTTTATTTAAAGTGGATATCTTTTTATATAAAAAGGTGAAGAGGGAGTTATAAGTTTATGCATGTATGATTTAAAGGTGGATGCATGCATGATTTAAGTTGACAATAGAAATATAGTTGGATCGGTGAATTCGAAAGGCAGAGCGACAGACTACTCAACACTTGACAAAAAGTTGCATATCTTTGGTGATTCACTTGCAGAGACTAACTTGTAGAGATGGCAAATCCTCTAGCGGAGACATACCTCAACGAAGCCAACAAGATAGATGGCTCGAACTTCATTAACTGGAAATTCAAGATTCAGACGCTCATGGAGGGCTATGGTGTCTGGAACATTGCGAATGGAACTGAACTGAAACCTGATGCGGCTGTAGGTGCGACAACAGCACAGATCCAAGACTGGGAGAAGAGCAAAAACAAGGCAAAGGTATTGTTGCGCATGTCAGTTAAAGATAGCATAATTCCACATATTAGAGACACTACAACCTCTGTTGAAACATGGACAACTCTTAAAGCATTATATGAAACTAGCAACACAAATCGCATTTTGTTCCTAAAAACTAAATTGCTAGGCATTAAGATGGATGGAAATGAATCTATTAGTTCATTTTTGGGTCGCATTAAAGAGGTGAAAGACAAGTTAGTAAATATAGGGGAAATTGTTTCCAATACTGATCTAGTGACTATTACCTTAAATGGTATGCTAGAAGACTATCATATGTTCATAACAGGTCTTGCAACAAGGGAGAAACCTCCTACATTTGATGAACTGACAGGTATTTTGCTGCAAGAGGAAGAGAGGCGTGGGAATTTGAAGCCTCAGAGTAAAGATTTGGCACTGTGGTCAAATAATAGATCTGCGAGAGGGAGATCAGGAGTAAGAGGCAGAGGAGACAGTTCATGGCAGAGAGGCGGTTCATGGTAGAGAGGCAGTTCATCGCAGAGAAGACAATCTCCAAATCAAGGTATGCAATCCGATAGGAATGAGTCAAAGAGTTTTTTTATTGTGGTCGACCTGGACATATGGTTAAAGACTGTCATAAGAAGAAAAGTGATGAGGCTAGGAATAAACCTAGAACACATTCAGGTCATTATGCAGAAAAATC
>JZKD02S1691200.1:319732-335851 GCA_000966675.3 Picea glauca
TATCAGTTGTGTCAAGCCCTCTAATGAAAGGATGATAGGAACTAGGAAGGCTCCTAAGGATGATATGGACAAACTCCTTTTCTTCCAATGCTTTTCCAAGACTTTCTAATTCGTTACGCATATCTTTCAACTTGGTTAGATGAGGTGCTATTTCTTTATTATTAGACAGCCTCAAATTATGTAAATCTCTAGTAAGATTTAAGATCCATGATTCACTTTTATTATGATACAATTGCTTAAGTACCTTCCATATTTCAGTGCCTTCCCTTAAATTTTTAATTTCTACAAATACTTTAATATATGCACCAGCTTCCTTATTTCTTTGATCCCATTTTTCAAGAGCCTTTTGTTCAGTAGGAGGGGCCTCTCTCCCACTAACCAAATCATATTGCTTCCTCATTGTTAAAAATGGCTCTATTTTATGCACCCAATCATTATAATTTTTCCCATTTAACTTAATTTCTGGAATTATACCCATGTTAATGGCCATTTTATCAATGAAAAAATACTCCCAAATAGAAATTATCCCTTCTTCACACAATATCCCCCACACATAAATTATCCCTTCTAATAGCACCAAAATAACACTGAAAAATATATCTTCCTTCTCTTTTAAATTTCCTTATTATTATTTTAAAAGGAGACTCCTAGAACTTCAAAACATAATGATTCACCCCAAAAATAATCTTCATTAAAAATTTTGATTTTCTAAAAAATAGAGCTCACCCTCCTTGTGGCGGCTTCCTCATCCCAATGCAGTCTCCTTCTCCTTCACCAACGCAGCCTCCTTCACTCCTTTTCCTTCACCAACGTAGCCTCCTTCACCTAAATCCGTAGCTTCTCCTTCACCAACACAGCCTCTTTCACCAGTAAATCCGGAGCTTTTCTCTGAATCTGGCAGCAGACAACAAGTTTGACAGCACCTCCAGCATGCAGTGCTTCAAGAAAATACAATTCAATCTTCAGGAAAGGGGATAGTAGGAGGAATAAGACTTATCTCAGCGGACAACCCAGTATCAGCGTTGCTCTGATACCATGAAGAGAGCAGGAAGAACATAACAAAAAATTAAAACAACAGAGAGAAGGGAAACGTATACACAGCTGAATTGAAACTAAGACCAATGCTAGACAGGTTAGATAGATATGAATTTATAAAAAAATTACAAGCTGCATGATTGTCTCAAAGCCTCCAGAGCTTTCGACGATTTCTAGAAGTTTATTGATATTTTTTTGCAGTCTGACGTCTTTGCCAACTACCACATTTAATTCTGATTCTAGATGTCTTCCTACTGTCATACTAATAAATATTACAGGTTAATTAATCTATGTTTTAACAACACTTCATGACTATAGCTCCAACATGAAGGTCCATATGGCAGTCTTTCAACTGAAGGGGAGCACTCTTCTATGGTGGAAGACGCTCCTTCCACAAATGAACATGACCATCGAAGACGTGTCATGGGAACTGTTCAAGGAATGGTTCTGAGAGAGGTACCTATCAGAGGAATTCATTTAGCGTCAGCTCAACGAGTTCAATGCCTTACGACAGGGAGGCCATATGATGCCCATTTTATGGAGTTGCTTCGTTATGCTCTGCACCTTAATACTGAGAAACTTAAGGTCAAAAGGTTCTTGTTTGGCCTTAATGTCATCATATGTGAAAAGGTTAGGATTTTGATGCCTCAGACCCTACATGATGTCGTCCAAAAGGCCCTCATAGTAGAGGAGGAGCTTATCAACGGGGGTCAGAGAAGAACTCCAACGAGACCAGTAGGGCAGGCGTCATCTAGTACATAGCATCATCAGACACCATCTAGACATAATCCAGGATATCGTGGCTTCCAAAGAGAATCCACTTTCACTACACCTCGGTGACTTGCCCCTCAGCAACAAACTCCTTACCGGGGACCACAACATCCGTAGTAGCGTTGACAGCAGCAACAACAGTTTAGGCCTGTTCAGCAGAACAAAACAGGATTCCAGGCCAGTGGGACATCATCTTCTACTTCGGGTACCAAGAGTACTGGAACAAAGAAGGGGTGTTGGACTTGTGGAGAGCCACACTACGAATGTGACTTCCTAGTGGAGTGGACTAGACCATATGGATCAGTCGAACCCACTACCATGGAAGATTTGGGCAAGGCCCATTGGATTCATGTAGCGGTGAGTAACCCTTAGTATTTTGATATATCGTTGTGCTACCGAGAGTTTCATTTCTGGTGCAGTACTAAAAAATATTAAGGTAAAGGAAGTCGAGAAGGATGAGATTATCTTTGTAGAGATGGATTTAGGAGCCAAACAAAAGCTTTGAGGGAAGGTTACAGGTTGTATCCTTAACCTGGGAGAGTTTGTCACCAGGGCCAACCTATACATCACAATCTTATTGATATTTTTATCAATGACGATATTTTTATTTACTCTCGGACGATGGAGGAGCATGACGATCACTTGCGCTTGGTACTACAATGTTTGTGAGAGCACAAATTGTATGGGAAATTGTCCAAATGCTCATTTTATCAATCGAAGATTCACTACTTAGGGCATGTCATCTATGACAAAGGTATCGTTGTGGATCCAACAAAGGTAGAGGCTATTATGGAATGTCAAACGTTGAGGAATGTAACGGAAGTGCGTATCTTCATGGGTTTAGCAAGATACTATTGACGATTCATCAAGGGATTTTAGAAGATAGAAAATTCGATCACGTAATTGCAGAAGAAGAACAAAAATTTGTTTGGACTGAGAAATGCGCGGAAGCATTTCAGAGGATCAAAGACTTGTTGACAACAACACCGATACTAAACGTCCCTAACATGTATGAAAACTTCTTGGTATGCACTGACGCATCTAAGGAAGGCTTAGGCGGAGTCTTGATGTAAGATGGTCGAGCGATCATTTACATCTCGAGGAAACTTAGAAGGAATGAGGAGAACTATGTGATGCATGATTTCGAGTTGTTAACAATTGTATACGCCTTGAAGATTTGGAGACACTACCATGTTGGATGAAAATATGAACCAAAAATGGACCACTTTGGACTACAACACATCTTTACTCAAAGCGACGTGAATGCGCGACAACATCGTTGGTCGAAATTGATTAGCGAGTACTATTTCAAGATTACTTACATAAAGGGAACAATGAACCAAGTGGCAGATGCATTGAGTCGGAGACGTCACATATTTTAGATGTTGCCTCTTCAGAAAAATCTACGTGAAAAGATTCTAACTTTACAATGCGACGATGACTGGCACAAAGAGGTCAAGGATTTTATTAGACAAAACACAATGATAGTACCAAGATTTGAAGGACTTATGTTTGACACTGATGGATTATTGAGATTTAAAAATTGAATTTATGTACCACTGAACAAAGAATTGAGGAGTTTGATCCTAAACGAGGCTCACATAGCGGTGTACATGGCTCACCCAGAGGTCACAATGATGAGGGAAGATCTTAAACCCTTATTCTTCTGGAAAGTAGTGAAGGTAGACATACTCAACTACGTGGCCAGATGTTTAGAATGTCAGTAGGTAAAGGCTGAACATAGACATACAACAGGATTACTATAGCCACACACTATTCCGGAATAGAAATGAGAGGTCATTTCGATGGATTTTATTGTTGGATTGCCACCGACGAAAAGGAGGCAGGACTCGATTTTTGTAGTAGTCGACACTCTGATGAAGAGTGCTCATTTTATTCCTGTGCGTACGACATATCAAGGACTTGACATAGCTAGAGTTTTCATCAGTGATATTTTGAAGCTTCATGGCGTGCCTAAGAAAATTATATATGATCGAGGATCGATGTTTAGTGGATGATTTTGGACTAGTTTCTAAGATGCCTTGGGAACCCAACTTAACTTTAGTACTACGTATTACCCTAAGACAAATGGGCAGATCAAACGAACAAACCAAATCTTGGAATACATGTTGTGCATGTACTTTATGGACCAACAGAAGCATTGAGAAGAATTATTTCCATTGGTAGAATTTGCATATAACAACAGTTACCAAAACACCATTAAGATGGCACCTTTCGAGTTCCTTTATGGGCGACTGTGTTGGACACCTTTGAGTTGGGATCGTATTGAGGATAGGGTCTTGGTGGGACCAGAAGAGATCCAAGAAATGGAAGATCAAATGCAAACAATAAGACAAAGGATCAAAGAAGTGCAGGATTGACATAAAAGTTATGCCGATGAGTGCCCTGTCGACCGAAGTTACGAAGTTGGCAATCGAGTCTTATTGCTGGTAAAGCCACATAAGAGTTCAATCAAGTTTGGAAAGGGAGATAAAATATCTCCTAGGTTTGTGGGACCTTTCGAGATTATGGAGAGGAAGGGTCCCATGGCCTATCCACTATCCTGGCTTGATTCTTTGAGTCATATGCACGATGTTTTTCATGTATTTGTTTTGGGATATTATATTAGTGATCCTACACATGTTATTGACATGAGTTCCTTGCAGGTATTAGATGAGGGGATTCCCACATATGAGCCAATGTGCATCTTGGATCATTGCATTCGATAGCTATGACGTCGAACAGTAAATCAGGTCAAGGTCCAGTGGGACAACTATAGTCCACATTCGGTGACCTGGGAGTACGCATATGATATGCGCCAGCAGTTTCCATTTTTGTTTGATAGATAAACTTATGACACTGTGATACACATTATTTCGACACTTATATACTATGAAACTTCGGGACAAAGTTTAGACCAAGAGGGGGTGTATGTAACATCCTGTTCTTGCGCGCACTGAGGGGACTTACTTTTTGAGGACACTTGCTTGCAAGTGACCCAGATTATTATACTATTGGGCATTTGATTATGATTATGAGGCATTATGGATATGATGACATGTTATTTTGTTGTATTGACATAGACAGGTGTTATTGACTCAGTTCTCCTGTGTGTGCACAATTTTGGACCTCCAGGATGTAGAGTCATCGATGAAACCCTTCGACTCTGGATCGAGTTAGGGAGTGAAATATTGGTGTTTGATTGTTGTATATATGACATATGCACATTTGATTATATGATATGATTATGAATTTTATTTCTGACATGATTCATTGATGATGCAAGATAACGATAGCTTGTTGACCAAACTCACATGTGGAGTAGAGGGGTCACACACTAAAACCAGAGACGTTGAGGGAGAGGTGTCGAAAACAACCTTACCACAGCCTACTAGCACTTTTTTCATGGCTCGAACTACAGGTTAACAATTACCTAGTTCGGGAAGACCCACGATGTTGTGAGGGCAGACTGCAATAGTCGATCACGATCATTCTAAGGGGTGCACAATAAGACATGGGCCTTATTCCTTAGAGGCCCTTAGTCTCCCACAAGATCACCTAGTGGAGTATTGACTTGAGGGGTTTTTTATGTCTACCAAGTGAGTCAAGAGGCAAGTGGTACCCCTGGAGCATGTAGTGCATCCTGAAGGGCATGTCGCGCAAGAAAAACGGAAAGAGGCGAGTGGAACTCTTGGAGCACGTCGTACATCCTGAAGGGCATGTTGCACACGAGAAATGAAATGAGGTGAGTGGCACCCTTAGAGCACCTACCGTATCATGAAGGGCACGTCATGTTGTTAACTAATAAGTGAATAAACCTAGATGGTCTTAGAACGATGATGTGATAAGAAAGATTTAAAAGCAATCTCCCTAATAAAAATGTCACCCAGCCTAGGAAAATAAAATCTAGGTATAAGTGATACTTATGGGAAATAATAATAATAATAATAATAACCATCATTAAACATGTGACGAGAAGGGCGTAATAAATTCAATTAATTTATTAAAATCAAATTACTTCGGGGGATTAAATTAAAAAAAAATAAAGGGAGAAATGATTGCTTCGTTACATATGCTAATTAAAATTTATTAATTAAAAAGAAAAAGGGGTACAAGGCAATTTTTTTGTACTTGCTAATTTAAGTTTACATAAAAAGGGAAAAGAGGGAAACTTAAAAGAATTAGGAAACTAAGGGAAAAAGGGGAAACATAAAGAAAAAGGGAAACATAAGGAAAAAGTAGAATTACTAACTTGCTAAGGAATATTTCCTTTAAGAACTTTCTAAATTGAACTCAACTAGGAATTTAGTAAGGGCGTAAGTCATTAAAATGTGTAAAAGAATACAGGGACACCTAGGAGCGATTTTAGGAATGCTTTTAGGTGAGTGAGGGAAATATGAGTAATTAAATAATTAATTAAATTAATTTCTGGTGCAACTAAGGGGATGGGTCACATGTGTACGGGGAATGTTTTTTTTGAATTAAATTAATGAAAATAAAATTTAATGGGAATTTGGGAAAGAAATCACTTAGAAACTCTATAAAGGATGGAGGAGGAGGAGTATGAATCTTTTTTTTATGCGTAATGTTACGCTGTAGAATTTTATCTCAAATGAATTATCTTATGGAAGTTGGGATACCCAGCTTGGGTAACGAGTGGTAGCTTGTCCTTGCGAGGCGAGCTGGGAGCTAGTTGTTCTCTCGTATAGTGTGTGTGGCCCCTTTGTGTCTTAGGGGGCTAAGGGGGAAGAAGAATACCCCTAGCATTGGTTGGGAGGTACCGGTGAAGTCACATCGGTCGGCAAGCGGGAGATGGACATTGCATGCGTGGGACAATGACTTGGACCAGTTAACTTGGGCTACGATATCCATATGTTTATTTTGAATGATAGATTAATATTTTTCTTGCGCCTTCATTACTATACTTTCATTGTGTAAAGATTGTGTTTTAATCAGTGTTTTTAATCAACAACTTAATGTCAACATAGATTTATTCTCGTTGTATTGAATTGATTTCCTGAGCAACCCAATCCCTGATTGTTATGGTTGTCCTTTTTGTTTTAATGATTATTTGAAGATTCTGTGCTTTATCCTTTGTCCTCATCCCTAGATCATCAGTCCACACCTGAGCAGTCGGTCAGAAGATGAATTGATGGTCGTCACTTCAGTGCATAATGACCTATACATTCTAAAGCCCTTCTTTTCTCTGCGTGAATGATGAGAGAATGATGTTTTTACCCAGTTGTCTGGCCATGTTGATTGATTCATGGATGAGCAATTGATCTTGCACCTTCCTGTGATTTATTTTTCAATGTTGATTGATTCATGACTGAGTGATTTTTCTTGTGCCTTCTTGTGATTGATTTTTCTACGTTGATTGATTCATGGCTGAGCGACTAGTCTTGTGCTTTCTTGTGACTGATTTTTCTTCCTTGATTGATTTTTTTTTGAACGGTTACCCTCTGTGTTTTCTCGTGTGAATGTATATCTCTGCATTAAACTAACTTATCTATGCGTTTTTGGTTATGGATATTCTCTCCATCCTACGAAATTCACTTAGCTAATCCCCTTAAATTTTATTATTGAAAACATTTTTATTGCGAACGAAATTACCAAGATTTTTGGGAGCAATTACTAATGAGAGATTGCTAAGATACATTATTTTAAGATGGGAATGTTTACATTAAAATAGGCAAGAATTTTAACTTGATCCGGAATCCAGAGAAGCAAGATTTTATCCGGATGAAAATAAATTTAGCACTAATCAATAATATTTAATACATAAGAGCAAGATTTTATCTGACTGGAAATAAATTTAGCATTGATCAATAGTATTTAATACATAAACTTTTATATAGCCGTAAAATTCCCAATGTTCACATGCAAAATACCCAAAGGCGCGGTCTTTGGATATGTACCAACAAAATTTATGTTAGGTTCTATTTTATTCATAACTTACATTTAGGTGTTATTTTATTCTTACGTTTTAATTTTAGGCTTTGTTTTCTTCTAAATTTAATGCATTTTATAGGTGATATTTTATTCTTACGTTTTAATTTTAGGCTTTATTTTCTTCTTACTTTAATCCATTTTATACATTAATGTATTTTTTTTATGAGGAATTTATTACTGTATTTTATTTGTGTGGAATTTATTAATGTATTTTATTTAACTTAATGTATTACTATCAAAGTTTGAGTTGCTTGGGCTTTGAGCATAGTGTGAAAAGAAATGGAAAAATTCAAAGTTTCTATCAGAAAAGAAATGTTTATTTTTTTTTTTAAACTTTGTCAAAATTTCATTTTCGTAATGTGTAGAATACAAACCAATCTTTCCATGTGACAAATATAACTCAACGTTGTAGTCTAACGAAAAAAACATGAACATGGTAATGTTGCAATGTGTCAATCATAGTAATGTCACACAATCATGAACATAGTAACGCTGCAATCTCACGAGCATAGTAGTGTTGCAATCTACTAAACATAGTAATGTTGCAATGTGACGAACATAAGCTAACGTCACTATGTAATGAACATAGCCATGCCATAGCAATGTGGATAGTAATGTTGCAATGTGAAGGATATAAACAGAAGTCACAATGTGTCACACATTTCCCTGGTGTTGCAATATGATAAACATTTCATCACATTACAATGTGATACACATATTCCAACGTCACAATGTGACAAACATTTCCAAATGTATCAATGCGTCGAACATAATAATGTTGCAATCTACCAAATATATTAATGTCACAATGTCACAAACATATACTAATGTCACAATCTGGAAAACATAAATGAATGTCACACTGTGACGAACATAGCCCTATCGTCGCAATGTGACGAACATATCCTTGTGTTGAAATTTAATGCACATATCCTTACATCACATTGTGTCAGACATTTCAAACGTCGCAATGGGACAAACATAACTCATTTTTTCAATGTGATGTACACAACCCAATGTGGTAATGTGGCAAATATAGATCAACATTGAAATAAGATGAACATTTCCCGACATCACAATGTGACGAACATGGCCCACTATCGAACAGTGATAAACCTATTCCCATGCTATAATGTGACAATAAAATACCCTTCATCATAATTTGATGATCATAACCTTACGATGTCATGTGACAAACAAAATTTGATGTCACAATGTGATGAACAAAATGTTATGTCACAATGTGATGATCATAGCTATATTGTCAAAGTGTGACAAATATAGCCTTATACAATGAACATACAATGTGACGAACATAACCATATTGTCGCAATGTAACTAAAATAACTGTGGTTGACTTTGGTTGATGATGAACATATGACATTTATGTTCATCACATAGCCACTTCTTACTTAAGTCTCATGTCATCGTTATGAATGTAGCCCTGTCATCACAATATCTCCATCATCGTCAATATGTGACAAGCAATATACTGTCATTGCAATGTTATGAACATAGCTCCATCATTACAATGTGACAACAATATCGAGTTGTACGTGTTATCCCCATTTTTTGGATAACTAGGGAGATTATGTCTCGAGGCCCTCACATTTTAGATATGGAGTGTTGAGAGACTACATGACCAACAATATCCTCCAGTTTTAGTTTATCTCAAATGGCTCCACCACTTGTCTCTTACTTCTACCATTGGTCATCCCTGTTAATGGACCAGTAACTCCCTTTTTTAACAGTCTTACTGAACATGCCCCTTTTAATATAATTTTAAAATATATTGTTTTGATCTTTAAAGATCCATCAAATCAAAATAACACAAATTAAAATGAGTCAAAATTGCTTTTAATAATTCGGGGTATCACACCAGTAGGTGAATTCTGCATCAACCTCTTTCTTATTCACCAAATCTGTTTCTTATCTCACATTCTCTTTTGTTATCTCTATTTTAGCTTGAGTTTCACAAGGCTTGAGAGCTTGAAATTTTTCGGCAGTGACCATGGCTTCTTGTTGGGCATGAGAAATCAAAATCCTCTTCCCAAGGTGATAGCCCCTTCTTCCAGGACCACATATATCCGTGATAACCATACCAATATTGAAATTTTTGCTCGCTCAGAGACACTTAGGGAGTTGGTGTGATGAATCTAGAGCATACCCGAAGAATAACCAAATTTGTTTTCCTAGAGTTTTCACTTGCCTTGACTTATTTATCCCCTTGAAGGCCCTCATGAGCATTTTCTTATGCTCGTCCTTTGGGATCATACCCACTCTCCATGAGCACAACGTGTGAGATCCATATCCCAAAAATTCCATTACTTCCCTTCCCTCTCCACTGGATGTGATTGTAGGTACCTTCGTCTGGACGAGAGGTCAATTGAACATTTTATGGGCATGACTTAATGTGATTGAAAACTGATTTAATACGAACTAGTAACAAGAGGTCGATTGAATGTGATTGAAATCTAAGTTAATACCCTCTCAACGAGACCAACTTCCATTAATACGCATGTGGGGAAACCCATCCCCTTCTGCAACCATATTCATTGGGTTAACACGCCATCTAATAGAGTTTTAGAAGGTTGTTAAATCTAGTAACATCTAAGAGATTCTCACCAACTAGTGTGGTTGACATATTCTCTCAACAAATTATTTGTGCGTTATTGAAACAAACGTTCACACACATAAGAATAAATAGTTCAACATAATTTGGGATATAGAAACCTTATCTACTCTTGGATTCTCTATACCATTCATCCACGCTACTAATGGGCATTGTAGTTAACGTAACAAATGAGTAGCACAATTTATTTGATGATGAGAGCTTTTGTCATTTGAAAAGATATGGTATTGCATGTGCAGGTAGCACGTATTCTCTATTGCCTTTACAAATACTTGTGATGATAAGTGTTGAGGGACACACCAAGATGTTATTTAGGTAAAACACTATTTATATCATTAAATGTTTGATTTTTTTTTAGGTTTAGGTTTGACTTAGATTTCATTATCATTGTATGAATTTGACTAGTTGGAACGATCAACTAGTTAGACTTTGTAAACATGTCTTTAAAACTACTTAAAACTAATAATAAAAAAATATTTAAATATTTTAAAAACCACTACTTTGTAAACATGTCTTTAAAACTAATTAGAACTAGTAATAAAAAAACATTTTAATATTTTAAAAACCACCTAAAATATATATTAAAGTGATATAAATAAATTTATTATAAATATTTTAAAAGATCAATAGTAGTGAGAAGGAAACTGTTTATATGTTAAAAACCACCTAAAATATATATTAAAGTGATATAAATAAATTTATTATAAATATTTTAAAAGATCAATAGTAGTGAGAAGGAAACTGTTTATATGAATAGTTCAAATTCAAACAATATAGGTTTTGTATATACATGCACACTTATGATTTTAAAAATACATTAACACATAATTACAAAATATAGAAGACAACCATGAAAATCAAACGATGAATTATAAAAGTTTCTTTTTATTGTTGTACTCTTCATTTTCTTGATTAATTTTTACATTGTTATGTTCTTTAAATGGTGAGTCTTATCTAATGACAATGTGCACTTTTCATTCTCTTTATTGTATATATTGTTATGTTTTTTTTATCGTATATACATTTTATTTGACCATTGGTTCTTTAAAATAAGGGGATGCATATGAGGTTAGTAATAAATATAAAGTTAATTTTTTTAATTAAAATAAATTGTATATATATAATTTTATATATAATAATAATTTAATATTCTATTTTTTTATTTGAATTTATAATTTTTAAAAAGAAACATATTTTTAATTATTAAACCTATTCATATTGTAGCAATTGATTATTAAATAAATTATAGATTTTTTAAAAATATATATAATTTAATAATAAATACAATAAATTATTATTATTTTTTTAAGTAAAAAAAATGGATCTTATTATATTAACATAGACAAGATATAGTAATTGTTTGTGATGCCAGATGTCTCGCCTAAGAAGGAAACCGAGAAAGTTGGGCATCCTATGTCAAGTGTTTCTCTTTTAACAAAATAGACATGGTTCCGTCCTACTTGAAGGAAACCAAGACTGTCACTTGTGAGGTTCAAACTCTATGCCATACGCTATATCTAAGGAAACTGAAAAAACTAACTGAACTAGAGCTTCATGTAGAACAGAAAAGAGACTCCTAACCGAGAGCATCATTGAACCACTTTACCCGTGTGCCTCTTCTCATTTCCCTGTCGTCGCCAGCCTGCTGGAAGCGCGTATGTCTGTGCACACGTTGGGCATTGACTCTGTGGTAGATTTTTGGAGTGGGCCGCGAAGAGCATGTCAAGCCGCTGGTCAATTATGGCAAGGTGAAAAACTTGGTTGTCCATCAGACTTCTTAGCTTGAAGATGAGCGTGAGGTGCCACGAATCAGTAAAGGGTGGCTGCTCCAGCCAATGGTTGTCGACGGACACTGGGTGTCCAGACTTCATTGCTTCTCTTCTTGTTTGCTCCGAACGTTTGAGAGACTAGGTTTCCATCCCTATGGTTGCATTGAGAGGGGTCTCTTCTTCAACAAAACAGGTGGGGAAGTGCTCCTCCCAGCTATTGGCTTTGAAATCCTTCTAAATGTCCCTGGGCGGAGGCTTGTCTTCCTCTCCAAATTCAGTAGGTGGGTTCCAGTTATCTGGGACTATAAACAGCGGGAGCTTGGGGTAGCTCTGCATGGCATCCTCTAAAGAAATTTCCTTCACGTACGCCATGGGAGGCATTCGTGATTTCCTGTGCCTTCGAGTGGACGCTATGGCCAGCGCTTGTTCAAACTTCCTCTGTCGCTGGCGTCGATACTCGGCCTTGTACCAAGCGGCACCTCTGCGCGTCTTTCCGCGTGCCCTGGGCATGGTGGAGACCCTGGGAATGACCAGGGTTCCTAGCGGACAGAATGCTCTGCTCCAGAGCTTCGACGGGGCCTTGAATATCTCCTCCGGTGGAGTATATTGCGAATGTGCATGTGGAGTGAACACTGCAATGAGCAAATGCTTCTCTATGCTATCAATCTCGGTGATAAGGCAAAGGGCTACCGCGACCGCCATAGCCATTAAGGCTTGGTGCTGAGTGCGCTGGAGGCTGGTACAGTTCCCTTGCGCGAGGAGGCTCGTTGTTTGGTAATGGCTGTTGTGATCCATGGTGAATTAATGGCGGAGGGGATGGTCACCGATTAATGCATTAATAATGCGTCCCGGCATCAATCCGCGTGTCTCCAAATAACTACATGGCACCCCATCCGGGGTACAATAAATTATTTTAATAACTTCTAATCTATTTAAATAAAAACTATTATATTATATTAAATTGAAAGATAGTTAATCTTGTAAAAAACAAAATAACTATAATGATCATAAAGATTACCATGAAAAGAATCTATAATAATTATCATAAAAATTAATGTGAAGAACATAAAATGATGAATATATTGTTGTCATATCAATAAATAATAATGGTCTTCTTCAAACAATTAAAATAAAAAAATTGGTCAAATCAAAATAAAAAAATCTTGCAAAAAATAATGAAAAAAATCTATGATAATTATCATAAAAATTATGTGAAGAACATAAAATAATGAATATATTGTTGTCATATCAATAAATAATAATTCTCTTCTTCAAACAATTAAAATAAAAAAATTGGTCAAATCAAAATAAAAAAATCATATAAAAAATGATTAATATCCTTTTTAGTTTTTTAATAACTGGAAGTTAATAATAACAAATAAAGGTTATTATATGGTAATATTATATTATTATTTTTTTTTATGTTTTAAAAATAGAATCATTCAATTATATATTTATGTTTTATTATAATCTTTTTGACCAATCAAAAAATAAAATGAGTTAAATTCTAAAATTAATTTTTTATTTTTTATTTGAAAAAAAATAAATTAATAAATTAATTTTTAAAAACATTAAAAAAAATTACAAAAAATTATAATATAAAAATAAATTAATGCAAACTCAATGACTTCTACATTAAAAAATTTATTCATATGAGGAAAACACTACTGTTTAATTTCCCCATTACCAACAAATCTATTAGCACTGTATTGTTTATCATTGAGTTATGCGAAATCCCAATTGCCTAAATGATCCGTATAAAGGGTGATTTGCACTAAAGGAGGACAATAATGGAGGACAATGATTGTGCATGAAGCATGGGCCAGTGCAAATTTGTGTTCTATGTCATCCACTTATTATTTATGTGGTAAAACTCATATTGTTGTGGATGTGTAGCTTATGTAGTTTTAATGTTTGAAGGATTCCTTCTTCATTGTTGTATATTATTTAAGAGTTTGTGTTTTCATATATAATATATAAATTAGAGTAGGAAAATATATGTAAATGCTAGTGATACCAATGTTGAAAAGAATCTATCATGGACAAGGGATTGATTTTCTCCCTGACATATTTTATTGTATAAGTCTGATTAGCAAGGGGTCTCAACTGCTCTACATTACATTAGATATACTTGTCAATGAAAAGGCTTTGTATCTATTGGAATATGGTGGATGAATAATTCTATAATGATAGCTTTCATTTTTTTTCCGAATTATAATTTGAAGTATTTGGATAGATTTAAAAGTTTGCATTAATCAAATTGTAATTACGCCGAAAGGCGTACACCTATTGACAATGGGCAGATTTAATAGGGGTTTAGTGCTTAATAAGTTTTTTATGGACAGGATTAAATATGGCTGGAATATTTTTAGTAGTCACACAAAATAAATCGCTGTGATTTCAATCATTAACTTCCTAGCTATTATAAAGACATCAGTTTATTTGTTTACTTTTTTACATTTACCTAATCATATTTAAAAATTAATTTGATAGCTAACTGATTGTCAGTAAGTGACTAACAGAAATTAAAATATTAACACCAGATAAATGAAGCCCAACAGTGTATTTGTTAATAGACAATAAAATTTAATATATTCTTTTAAAGATTCATTTCATCTTCTCAGCCTTTCGACGTTCACCAACAGCTATTTTACTGCTGTGCTAGTTTTAAATATTCAAATAGAATTAAATAAAATTATCTAAAATCGCAATTTACACTTATTTAAATCACAATTATAATTTTACATTGCTGAAATCCCAAATCCCAATTTTACATTGAATTAAAAATTTAACTAAAAAAACCAGAGAAATAACTAAGTAATATGATATCCCACCGAAATAACTAAGTGATATGATAGACCCTATACCAAGCTCAGATTGCATGGTGACTATATAAATTTTAATTTTAAATGGTAACTAGCTGCATAGTATGCGGCCTTGCATGTTTTCAAAGTGTTAAACTGATGGAATCCTACACAAAACGACATGGCGTACCATTACATGAGCGTGGACGAAACTGGTACCTGTCGTGTCTTAAGCCTTTGTCCAATTATCATAGCATTGGACAACGGAATGGCGGTAGATAATATTCCACAATTTCACTTTCTGTGGGTCATAAATAATTGAAATCAATCTATTATTATATTGTTGGTGGCAGGATCAATATGGAAAAGCACAGTACCATTCACAGTATTTTTGGGGAGACAATTGCATTTACGGGTCCCTCTGTCAAAATCTTGCGGTGGACAGTGTGAAGCACTTCGTGTCATCATTGATTTATTTTAAACGAAATCCCATCGGGGTTGATGGTGTGTTCACACCAAGCCAATATTATGTTATTATGTTTTAGGTAATGGTCCGAAAATGGTTTTGTTTTTATTATAAATCTGGCTTATACATGTGCCCACTCTTGTATTGATTGATCATATATTTTGATAATTCCCATCCACTTTTGCACTATCTACATACTATAATAAAAAACAAACAAAAGTCCGCGCAAATGGCACTTGAATTCGGGTTTTTTTGACACCGGCATCTATGTCCACAGGGTCATGTGTTGTCCGTATCTACAGATTATAACCATTTGTTTGTATCTGCTTTAGATACAAACATTAAATCATGTGTTGTTTGTATCTGCTTTAGATACAAACATTAAATCATGCATAGTTGCAATGGAAATCCACCGCGTGAAATAACCATCCGCCTGTGCTCTACATGCTGATGTACACACCATTCAATACTCCGCCGGATGACGTATACGCCATTGGATCTCAGCGTTCAATGGTATAGGCATCAGCAAGCAGCCGGGTGCGTATTTCTCGCCGACCTCTACGGCCACGAGTCTCTCGTGTCAAAAAAATCTATCGATGTGATATCGAAATAATGATATTGTCGCGTGAAATCATTGAGCTTCACTTTTCTCGATTCCGTGTCAGAGAGTCACTGTACGCTTTGCGGTAT
>JZKD02S1691200.1:335861-364490 GCA_000966675.3 Picea glauca
TGCAGTTACAGAGTGAAAAGAAGATCAAACCACTGGGATGCGGGAACATTTTGGTGGCATTGAAAGGCACTGCTAGGTACGCGGAATGCCTGGCCAAACTTGCATATATCCTTACTCTTGTCTGTTTCAACCGTTTCGCGGATGTGAAGGTAAAGATGGGCTTTTTAGGCTTCTATACTTTAAAGCTTTCGATCAGCAGCTTCAAGGACGGAAGCGTTAGAGATAGAGGAAGAACGGAAGCGTTAGAGACGGATGCAACTTTTCTCTGAGTTTGCCAGACCTGCAGAAGAAATAAGGTAAGATAGCAATGTAGAAGAAAGGTGATTTTAAAGTTATAAATACTATTCCAAAATAATAAATTGCACATATAAAGAGTTGTAAAAGCTATTTCAGAGTTTGTAGATATAAAGAGTTGTAAAAGCTGTTTCAGAGTTTGTGGGAAAAGTCACTTTAGACTGATAGGAAAAGCAACTTCAAAACTAGATACTATAAGTTGGAGAAAAAACACACTGATTTGAACTGGTGCGTTCTGCTCATACTTTAACCACGTGTGTTTACAGAAATCTCTTGAAATCTAGTTCCAATGAATAATTAGAGAAATATGTTAAATCGGTTCTAAAATAGATATTTCCTGTTTATGCCCAAATGCAAGAACATCATGCATCAAATTAGTGTTCACTGTGAGCGGTCATATAAGTTTCGAATTTCCCTGCCTTCTGTTATTTGCATATTTTAGTTATTTTCTTGGTGATTTCTATGTCATGTTTTTTAACAGATTTAAAAACCATAACCATACATAACCATACGATTTAAGAACCATAACCATACGAAGGGTTTTCCTGCCTTCTATTATTTGTATATTTTAGTTATTTTCTTGGTGATTTCTATGTTATGTTTTTTTAACAAATTTAAAAACCGTAACCATATGAAGGGTTTTCCTTTGTGGGGTTTAGCCACCAAATAATATTACAAGATTATAAAAACAAACCTCAGATTAAAATTTTGGAACGCAATTACAAGATAATTAAAACAAACCTCATATTTAAATTTTGGAACGCAATTATTGTGGCAACGCAATCACAAGATTACTAAAACAAACTTCTTATTTAAATTTTGGAATAAATTTTGGAATAATTATTGTTAGATATAGGTTTGGATTTGGTAGATAGAGTTATTCTCCAACTATTAGATTAATATTGATGTATTATCATATTTATGTATGGTTGAGAGACTTCAACTATCAGATACTATTTATGTATAGATATTATTTATGTATGGATGGTTGAAATTTTTTTTCACGAATTTGTTGTTCAAACTTCATATTTAAATTTTGAAATAATCATGGTTAGATATAGGTTTGGATTTAGTAGATCTAATTAGTTGTGAGAGTTATTCTTCAACTAGCAGTTAATATTTATGTATGTATAGTTAAGAGATTTCAACTATCAGATCCTATTCATATATGGATGGTTGAAAAATTTCATCATGAATTTGTTGTTCTCCTGAGAAAATCTTCTTGTATATATGTACTTGATTAATTAGTAATATATACAACATTATTGTGTGCATGGTGATTTGTTAATTTTAATATCAAACGTGGTTCCTATGGATTTAACTCTCTAACTGGAGAGTCCAGAAATGTCATGAAAAAAATATGAAATATTGAAAATGTGATCCTACATAGCTATAAGAATAGATTAGACTGAATGACAAGAAAATTGAGTGTGCAATATGGTTTGTTAAGTAAAACAATGAGCAGTGCAAGGTTTAGAAATCTCTGTATAGAGCAAATTTGCTGCTGCGTGAAGGATTTGAGGAAAACCAGTAAGGGAATGCTGGCGATTTCACTGTCTCGTGAAGAGTTAAATTAAATGAAATTCATGGCAGATGTTTCATTATCCGTTAATGAGAGTTAATGGGAGTTTAATTATTTTGTTGTATGCTTTAATGTTGATCCGTTTGATGTATACAATGCCAGTTTAATTAATTTGTTGAATATTGTGATGGCATTAGCTTAGAGTTAGTGATTGTAATTATTAAGGTGGAAATGAATCCTCCCACCACAGTCTCTAGAGCGTATGAGTAATGAGGCTGCACGAGGTCGGAGAAAGAGCCGCATTGTCTTGGACGGGTTTGTTGGTTGATGCCTGGACTGTCTGATCTGGAGGAGTCTATGGTTGTTGTGATCAAATTGGATCTGAGCTGTTCGCAATAGGAACACGTTGTATTGTGGAGGATTGCTATATCAGATTAGTGAGTGTATCGATAGCAAAGGAGATGGTTGTCACCTTGGAAGAAGTTTTTCTCTTTATGAGGGGCGGAGTACAAATATTCATCTTCTTACTAGTGTTAGTGTTTTTTTTATATTTTGAAATGAATGATGCAGAACCTCATATAGAAAAGAGTAATGCAATTTAGGTTAGTAGTTTTCAAGTTCTTAGTTGCCACAATTTAGGTTCGTAGTTGTTAGAAAAGAGTAATGTAATTTAGGTTAGTAGTTTTCAAGTTCTTAGGTGCCACAAGTGCCACAATTTAGGTTAGTAGTTTTCAAGTTTTTAGGTGTTACAAGAACATATCATTGATTTGATTATGTTTAAGATGGAGGTTTTTGTAGTTTTTAGATGTTTCAGGAACAACTGTTTATGGGATTTCAGAGTGGATAGAAATGCTAATGAAGATCAGACTATAAAGATCAAAGTTCCAAAAATACTTTTATGTAATTTTAATATTGTTATTTGTGATATAAGCATTAAAGGAGGGTGTTATAATTAATGCTTACTGAGATAGGTTTGGATTTGTTAGATCTAGTTAGTTCTGAGAGATCTTCTCAAGCTACCATATCTTTATGTGTGTATGATTTAGAGATTTCCTCAAAAATGTTTTGTCATTTTGAGAAAATATTTTTGTATAAATATGTGCTTGATTAATTAATAATATATACAAAATTAATGTGAAATTTCCTCATGAATTTGTTGTCACGTTGAAGAAATATTCTTGTATAAAAATGTGCTTGATTAATTAATAATATATAAAATTTTGTATATATAATTAATTAATCAAGAACATATTTATACAATAAGATTTCCTCAATAACACAACAAACTCATGAGAAAATCTGTCAACCATACAAATATAAATAAGATCTGATAGTTAGAAAAGATCTCTAACTAGATTTAACAAATCCAAACTTATTTAATTTAACCCATCAATTAATTAAATATATAGATATTCTCATTACAAAAACAAACCAAGAACACATTGGAAAACGAAAGTCAAGACCGGCCGAATTATGTGACTGTCTCTACTAATTCAGAGGAATAAAAGATAGGCTTCTACTATTTCGGAGAGCCGGCCTGTTATTTTGTGGGACTGGCTCATTGATTAAAATATAAATAGTGAACTAGCGAGCTGATCTATCGTCTGCAAAATTATTTTTCATAGTGTGGATATTCTCTGGAAAAACGTAGAATTCGTTTCATTGAACGTATATATCCTTTGGACATTGCTTGTATATAGCTGATTTATATAGTCGGAGAGAAAATAGATCTATCGATTGATTTACTTAGAACAGAAACATTTACAGAGTCCATTTTTCATTTTATAGGCATTTTAGATCAACCAGAACCTAAAGATTTAGAGCACCTTTATTCTTCATTTTGTAGACATTCTAGATCAATTAGATCATGTCTACTCTTCATTTTATAGACATTTTGGTTGTAGAGAAATGTGAGAGTAGATATGGTTTTAAATAATAAATTTGTATTAAGTGATCTATTCTACCAATGTAATAGTATACGTATAAATACATTTTCCTAATAAATTCTTAAGAGAATATCTCAACCACACACCAAAGTATGAACTAACTAGTTGAAAGAAATCCCTTATATTCAACTACATCTAGCAACCTCCTATAATTTAGAATAAAGCAGCTAATAAATTTTACTTTACAAGTAGGAGTTAATAATTTCAACACTCCCCCTTAATGAATACTTGTATCTCTATTGGATCACATCTTATTTAGAATCTAGTCTTTCACAATATATGTTCCCTTAGAAATTGAAGATGCTCCTTATCAACAAAATTTGCCTTTTGATGCAACCATGGATTTTCTTCTTTTAGAAAATATTAATATGTAGAAGTCCACATGAATGAATAATCATCCACACGAATACATGGGTAGAATTCACTTATAACAACAATTACCAAAGCGTTGTTAAAATTATAGTCTGCAGATTAAATGCAAACTATAAGACAAAGGATCAAGCAAGCACAAGATCGGCAGAAGAGTTATGTTGATGCGCGTCATGTAGACCGTAGTTACGATGTGGCGATCGAGTATTTTTGCGGGTGAAACGGCATAAGAGTTTGATCAAATTTGGAAAAGGGGCTAAACTATCTCCTGGGTTCGTGGGATCCTACGAAATTGTGAAAAAGAGAGGCTTGTGGCCTAATGACTAGCCTTGCCTTATTCTTGAGGCGTACACACGATGTCTTACATGTCTCTATTGAGACATTATGATTAGTGATCCTACACATATTTTAACTTGAGCACCTTGTGGGTGTCTATTGACATAGGGGCAGACACATGGTTCAACGCACCAACAAATCTCTAACTATCGGCCCTTTCGAAAACACCTGCGAAGCAGATGAAGTCTCACCCGAGGCAAAGGCAGGGGTGGTTTCAAGACTCAGGTGTCTGCAACCTTAGATGGGACACGGATCTGTGATTGTACTACTTAATAAAGCCTTAGTTCCTCAATATATAATCATTAATCACTTCATTGATAAAACAGAGCTTCGCAACATTCACACTGTTATAACGTACTTAAGCACTTAACATCAATAAATAGGTCATATCTAGCAGATCAAGCACTAAGCACATTCACATAGATCAGATCTAACATTCTCATACATTATTAACACTAAGAATAATCAAATCTATCTAATCATCTTAAAGCACTTAGCAAAAGAAGATATAAACACATTAAAACAAGCACAAAGCAAGACAACACAGTGTTTATGTGGTTCACCCCCACCCTAGGGCTACGTCCACCAACTCTTCTTCTTTATTTTCCTTAGTCAGTTGGTTACAATCACAAAGCCATCAAAACCCTTACTCTGCATAGAACAGAAGATTTATGCAGCTCGCTAGATCCTTCTTCCTTGCATTACAACACTAAGCCCTCCACAATCTGCTACAAGGACCTACACTTAGCTCCGCAAGTCTCTTACAGTCATGCGAAAAGCTCTTATAGACTCTACTTGCACTTAGCATACCTTCACATCACATAGATGCACTATTCAACTGGCTCTTTCCTACATTGTCTAGACATCTATTTATACTTTACAATCTAGGCCTAAGCATGGGTAAACCCATGAGCCGACATCCCATTCCCGTTATATATTCCCAAAAAACCAAAAAGGATCCAAAAGTGGGCCAAGATCTCGTGATCTCTGCTTCATCTTGCGCTCCTCCTTCGACAGGCTGTCAAAGTCCCAAAATAGGTCACTATGACCAAGAATCTCCCAAAACGTGGTCAAGGGCCAACAGTGTCAGATGAGGGTGTGCTCGTAGGTGAGCTGATCCGCATCCTAGATCATCGCATTCGACAGCTACGACATGGACAAATATATAAGGTCAAGGTCCAGAGGGAAAACTATAGTCCACACTTGGCGACCTAGGAGGACACATATGATATGCACCAACAGTTCTTTTTGTTGGACAAATAGACTTATGATACTATGATATAGGTTATTTTGGCACTTATATACTATGAAACTTTGGGACAAAGTTTATACCAAGAGGGGGTGAATGTAACATCCTCCTCTTGCGCACACTGAGAAAACTTGTTCTTTGAGGATACTTGCTTGCAGGTGATCTGGATTATTATACTATTGGACATCTTTTTATGATTATGAGGCATTATGGATTGATGACATGGTATTTTTCTATATTGACATAGATAGGTGCTATTGACTCGGTTTTCCTGAGTATGCAGGATTTTGGACCTCAAGGATACAAAGGCATTGATGAAAACCCTTGGAATCCGGATCGAGTCAGGGAGAGGAGTATTGGGGTTTGATTGTTGTATATATATGACATTTGTGCATATGGTTAGATGATATGATTATGGATATTATTTCTGACATGATTTGTTGATGATGCAAGATGACGATAGCTTGCCGACCAGAATCACATATGGAGAAGAGAGATCATGCACAATAACCAGAGACGTTGAGGGAAATGTGTGGACAACAGCCTTGCCACAGCCTACTAGCACTACCTCCATGGCTCGAACTGTAGGTTAATGACTACCTAGTTTGAGAAGACCCACGATGTTGTGAGCGCAAACTGCGACAGTCGCTCATGATGATTCTCGAGGGGTATTGACTCCAGATCACCTGACGGAGTATTGACTCCAGGTTTTTTTTATATCTACCAAGTCAGTTAAGAGGCGAGTGGCACCCTTGGAGCATGAAGTGCATCCTGAACGTCACATCGCACAAGAAAAAAAGAAATAGACAAGTGACACCCTTGGAGCACGTAGTGCATCCTGAAGGGAACGATGCGCAAAGGAAACATAATAAGGCGAGTGGCACCCTTGGAGCATCTAGTGCATCCTAAATGGCACGTCGCTTTATTAAATAATAATTGAATAAACATATATGGCCTTAGAACGAATATGTGATGAGAAAGACTTTAAACAATTTCCCTAATAAAATGTCGCCCAGTCGAGGAAAATAACATCTAGGTCTAATTGAGAATTATGTTAAAAAAAAAGGTATATATATATATATATAGGTGTGTGTGTGTGTGTGTGTGTGTGTAAAAATATAAATATAAATAAATAAATAAATAATAATGATAATCATCAATCATCATGTGACGAGAAGGGGGTAAGCAATTCAATGGATTTATAAAAATATTTTGGAGGATAAAATTTAAAAAGGGAAATAATTGTTTTGATATATTATGCGAATTAAAAATTTATTAATTAAAAAGGAAAAGGGAAAAAAGGTAATTTTCTGCACATACCAATTTGAGTTTTAAATGAAAGGGGAAAGATAGAAATTTAAAAGATTTAGGAAACTAGGAAAAAGCGGGAAACATAAAAGGAAAGGGGAAACATAAGCAAAAAACAGAAAGACTAACTTAGTAAGGTATCTAACATTTAAGAGCTTTATAAATTGAACTCAACTAGTGAATTAGTAAGGGGGTAAGTCACTAAATTGTGTAAGGGAATATGGGGAAACCTAGGAGCGATTCTAGGAATGTTTTTAGGTCGGTGAGGGAAATAGGAGTAATTAAGTATTTAATGAAATTAATTTATGGTGCAATGAAGGAGATGGGTGATACATGTACGAGGAGGATTTTTATGAATTAAATTATTGAACAATAAATTAAATGGTGTTTTTAGAAAGTAAATGACTTAGAAACTCTATATAAAGGAGGGAGGAGGAGGTTGATGGATCTTTGTTGTGATGCGTAACATTACGCTGCAGAATTTTAGACTTGATTCACTTAGCTTGTGGGAGTTTGGATACCCAGCTCGATAAGGAGTGGTAGCTCAGCCTTGTGAGGGGAGTTGGGAGCTAGTTGTGCTTTGGTTTAGTGTGTGTGGCCCCTTTGCGGCTCGAGGGGCTATGGGGGAAGAAGAGTACCGCTAGCATTGGTTGGGAGGTACCGGTGAAGTCTAATCGGTCGACAAGCGGGAGCGGCACGGAACATGCGGAAAAACTATTCAGAGCGAATGACTTGGGCTACAGTACGCTTACTTGATTCTACATAGTAGATTCTAATTATACCTCACGCTTTCAATTTTGTATTTTTAATTGGGTAAAGAAAATGTTTGACTTAACATTTTAATTGATAACTTAATTTCCCATAGCCTTAAGCTCGTGGTTGATTGATTCCCTTGGCTTTTGATTCCTGCATGTTGTGACTGCCATATGGTTTTATTGATTTTGTGATGACTTTGCGCTTCTTACTTCACCCTCATCCCTAGCTCATTAGTCCTCGCCTAAGCAGTCAGCCAGGAGCCGGATCGACGGTCGTGACTTTGGTGTTAATAGACCTATATATCCTAACGCCCTGATTTTCTATGCGTGGATGATGAGCGAAGGATGTGTTATCCCAGTCGTCTACCCTTGTTTATTGTTCTTGACTGATTGATGGTCATTGCGCCTGGTTGCGATTGATTATCTCCGTGATTGTTTATCTTTTGTCACAGCGAACCTCTTATTATCTTCCGCATTTTAATCTCTTCTTTTTCACCCTTTTTTTCCCATCATTCAACCTACTCTTCTTGGTATCTTACACACAACTATTTGTATTTTTGTTGGGACAACAACTCCATAATTTACTCTGCAATTTTATTCCATCTCGCGATTTTACTGCGTTTCCACCACTTATTGACTGCATTATTTCCTTTCTCTCAGCGTTTGGTTACTGAGAAAAATTTTGGAATTTAAATCCCGCGAAATTCTTTGTCTCGGCGTGGAACCTTCACTCTTTTATTTCTATTGATCTCTGCCAATTCACTTCTTTATTTGCACAGCATTTCCATCCTTCTACACAGCAAATCTCGCCCAGTTTTCACTCCGCAAATATCTCATTTTTAATCTCAGCGATTAATACAGTAAGCATTCTTGGACAACAAATTCGTACTTGAATAGGGAACGACTTGTACAGTTGATTCAATTGGTTGTATGACAGCAATTAGTTTGACTGCTCCACATGCGTTTCATTCAATCACAAAATTTTACCAGCAGTGTAATAATGGGCATGACAGTGAAACTTTTAGTGATAATGGGTAGCGATTGGGTATTGGTAGAAAATTTAATATTATTTAATGGATAAGTATGGCTTAGCGATTTAATGAATGCGTTGGATAACTTATCTCTCTGTGTTGAATAGTGATTTTTGCATTTATTTAAGACAACGATTTGATACCTAGAATAGCCACGGAAAAGCTTTTACTAGACAACGGTTTCTTGTATAGAGACAACAAATTTAAAAAAAACTCTGTAACTGTTGACTGTATAATTGATGACTGTTTTGGCAAGTGTGTTGGCAACGATTTCGTGTTGGTTACTGTGAAGATAACATTTTATGCAGAGAATCTAATAGATTTTTTTATGCAGCGAAATGGTACATGCATCATTCGGTAGTCTGTGTTTTTACTTGACAGCGATCCTGGAAGTATCATTGACAGCGAAGTTTTTATTGGCAAAACTCTTAGACTGCCTGTACAATTGCTATAACCTTCTGACTGCGTTTCATCCCTTCAACAGTTGAACCGACAACCTCTCACGTATTTTTCACAGCGTTTTACATTGAAGGACAATGTATCTATACATACGTCTCGAAGGGATTGTGTCTGCATTTTTTTTCTGGGCGTTTTTACACTGGGATTTCAATGTCTTCACCCTGCCACATCTCTACCAGACAGCAGTGCCTTAGTGACTTCTTAGACAAAATTATCATTTCTGACAGCAGTAAATAATAAGTCACCTACAATTTTCACCTAAAAGAAAAAATGCGATGCAGTGCACAGTCAATCCCTGCCAAACCCAAGTAACTAGGGCGAACTTCAGAAGGGAATTTTGGTGCGAACCTGTGAGTGCCTAGGGCGTGCTTCTTGACCGTGTCCGGGGGCGCGGGGAGGGATTCGATCCAGACTGAGTGCATTGCGTAATGATCATACAATTCCATTCCTTTACAGTCGTAAGGTTAAACCTTATATACCTACTCTAATATCTGTTACTTCGGTTTAAGAGTTACAAACTTCCCTTGTTAAAACACTTGTGGTTACTTTTTGGGAGATATTTAATATACTTTTTCTAAAAAATTCAAGATCCCAAAAAATATCTCTTAATAACGATTTACATATTTTTATATTATAATTTTAAAAATTATATTATATTTAGAGATTAGACTAATATTATACAAAATTCTTGTCTCAAACAGAAATCAAAATTTCATTTAACCTACTCCTACTTACATGGCATCCATCTTAATGTTTGTGCTTTATTAAATACTATGTATAAAATGTAATGGTTGAAATTGATCATGTTCTCACGCATTATTCTCTTATTATGTATTATGTTTGATTAGTGTTACTTGAATTTAGTGGGAATTACAAGTTGACCTTTTTAGTAACTGAACTGTTCTTCCAACCTTTTGAAAACAAAACTAGCTTCAATCAAATCTTGGGACTAGTTATGACTCGGAAGGGCAACACTTATGTGAAGATGTCACAAGTTGATTAATAAATTGTGTTGGGTTACATTCATTAATCATTGGTGCTATTTGCTTTTAATCGGTTACTTGTGCCTACTAGTGAGTTAATTTGTTTATGCTTCAAGTTGAATTTTATGGGTGGATGGTCATAGTTGTTACACCACATAGTTTGCTTGTTAGGAACCAAACATTTTCAGATAGCTGGAAGATTTATTTTGAGAGATGTCATCTTGTGTCCTGTCGACTTTTGATCGGGTGTGTGGGCATCGTTTCTTGTCAGTTATCTCAGTCTCCTAGTGCGTTGATTTCATCTTGAGTTGAGGGTCCAATTAATTTGCCGCATCTATCGCCTAGGGGCGGCATGATTCCTGATGAGGGTATCATGGCGCGCCCTATTGGGGTAGAGGCAAAGGATAACCTAATCAAAGTCTATGCCTCCCATGGCGGGAGTCACTCGATGTAGTTATTGGCATTGGGTTGTAACTCCTTCATGTGTTTGTTTGCGCACCATAGAGGTTCTAGTATTGGTCGTTGAGGTCGTTGTGTCTAGATGGGAATGTTTTCCTTAGGCTTGTAGGTGTTTTCGTGTTGTGTCGAGTGGGTATTCGTTCCTTCCTTGATTTATGCATGTTTTTCCTAGTTTCTCTTATGCTAGGGAGTGGAGACGTAGTTTTCTATTGCCTGATCTGCAAGTGTTGTGTTCATCGTCTGGCTGTGGTTAATCGTTCTCCGTTGTCTTCCTAAAAAAATGAAAAAAATTGCACCTTCTACTTCGCGTGTAGTCGTAACGATTCAGGGTTGTTACAATATCTCAACCACATACCAAATTATGAGCTAACTAGTTGAAAGAAATCTCTTTAATGCAACTGCATCTAGCAACCTCCTAAAATTTAGAATAAAACAACTGACAAATTTTACTTTACAATGATCAATAATAATAACAACCACAACATTCTAATATGATTAATTATCATATATAATGACAAGTAGGAGTTAATAATTTCAACATTCCCCCTTAATGAGTACTTGTATCTCTGTTGAGTCACATCTTATTTAGAATCTAGTCCTTCACAGCATATGTTCCCCTAGAAATTGAAGATGTTCCTTATCAACAAATTTTTCCTTTTGATGCAACCATGGATTTTCTTCTTTTAGAAAATATTAATTTGTAGAAGTCCACATGAATGAATAATCATCCACAAGAATACATGGGTACCTAACCATGCAATCATCGATCTAGTAGTAAGTCCTTTAGGTACATGGGTCATGCAACCAATTCCATTGTATTCCAAGCGCTAGCTAGTGAAATAATGCTCATGTCCCTTTAGTCTTGTCTCATTCTAACATGCATAACAACTTGTATACACATTTATGGTCCCATAACATCATCGTTAGTCTACAACCAACATATGGTCCACTCATAGAGCATTCAACAGACACACCCACCACTCAAAGTGTTAAAAAAACTCCTTATACAAGTGAAAAAACTCTCCCTTTAGGGAAATATAATAGGTGGTCATTTTAGGGACTCAACTCAACTATTCCATATAGACTTGCATCAGTTTCCCTCATGCTCAAGAAATATCGAATGAATAGTCTGAAATATGCATCAAATCATGAGGATGTACATCCAAATGTTCTAGTTAAGTTGCATTCACCAATTCATCATAGAAGCCAAACCTCCCAACTTGAATGAATCATAATTGAATCCTTCTAGCTCTCATATTGGACACACCAAGACATCCTATGTTCATATTAGACACCCCGAGCTCAAGTCGAACACACCAAGAAAGCTATAAACTTGAACACTCCAAGAAATCTATAAATTTTATCTCAAACACACCAAACCATCTAATGCTTAGTGTAGACACAATAAACAATCCAATCCATGAATTCATAAATTGGCATGTGACACACACAACAATGGATCTATACATAGTGTTTCATTTACCAATTCTTGATAGGGATAGGTGAAAAATGGATACTATATTTGTATAGATCTAGGCCTCCTGCGGCACACACAAAAGCTCAACATCTAAAGGAACACCATTGTGTTCCCTACTACAACTATGTTTCTCTCATCTAATAACCCCATATCTTCTATAACCTGCTAAGACAATATTTATTTAAGTACACAAATCTTAAAACACATGGAAAATATAATCAATATAACACTACTAGCAACCCCTCTTATCAACTTGGCCTTCAAGACAATCTGCCACATGTTTCAGCATAACATTACAAGCCTCTACTGTTGGAATATATAATTCCTACTTATCTAATATGCTTTCTAATGTATTGAGAAGTAGAGCTAATCTCTACGTGAGTTGTGTGACCCTATTCTTAAGAGGTTGTTAGAGAGTTGGATTTGTGAGATCCTAGTTTGTTGTGTGGTTGAGATATTCTCTCAACCTCTTGAGTTATCTTTGGAATATGTTAGAACTCATAATAGTTCGTGCACTCTATATAATAGAGTCTAATGTATTGATATTTACAGGTAATTGAATATTCATTTATTATACTCTACTCTCCCATTTTATCATGTTATCAGAGCATCTGAACTCAGCATAACTCCCTCACGGGAGTGCCCAGAAATATGTGGAGAGTAGAGGAGATAATTTATGAGAGCTTGAAATGCTATGAATAATCTGTTTTATGTACGAATATTTTTTGAGTGATTGTGTGTATTGATTTGTTGGTCAAGGGATGGATAGTAGCATCAAATCGCTCCACAAACCATTTGTGTAAGTCATTGATCTAGCCATTGCTGTTGTTGAAAGAAGAGAGATGTTGCATGGAGGAGCACTGTATAACTCAAGTTGTGTAACTAAGACTTAATGTATGTGTTTAATCCATTGCTTGTTGAAGGCATTCGATCCATTTGTGAAATCAACATGAAGGTTGCAACAGTTCTTTCTTATCTGTGAGGTGTCAAAGACCTCGTTGTTGCTTGAAGAGACTTGTTGACTGGTACTTTTTAGATCGTTGTTGAAAAGAAGGTGTGAATATATTATAGTGGTTGGTATTTTGTGCACTTGTTTACATGGGGGGTTTATTTACATAAACCAAACAAAACCTGGTAATGTTGGAAGTCAATCAGGAACTCTCTACAACTTAGTGGAGTAATTGCAAGCCTTTATTACTTATGGTGTGCCAATGAGATCTATTGGTGAAGTCCACGTCAACCAGTTGTTGGTGAAGAAGTTGACCTAAGAGTACTTATATTTCTTACCATTTATTTATTTCTTCCACATTTCTTGTGCATTACAGCTATGCATCCCAAGGAGTCTTCATCGTTCAGTGAGGAATTGTGATTATGAAATTGAAACTCATTCTTAATGAGATCTGGATTTGACGCCTAAGTGTTGACTCAAGAAAAATTATATCTAAGGGTGCCAATCCTAGCTACTGTCTGAAGGAACTTTTCCTTCAATTTCAGTTTCATGTTGCATTTTTGTGGGAAATATTTGGATCTCTACTTTCCTCAATTTCACCACACAAAAAGCATATTATGTTATTAGTGGTGCATCAAACGCCACAACGAACATAAAATTCGGGATAACTTAGCTGGGATCAAATCCTGCACCGGTGGTAGAGGAAACATCATATAGATGGCCAAATTGTGTCAGTGGTGGTATTCTGAAACCCAACGTGAATGCACCCGATGTGAAAATACTTGTTGCCTGGTTTCCTTATGATTATGTTGTGTGCGTTGGATTAGCTCCATTAGAAGCCAACTACGCCCTTTCTTATGGGATGTTTATGGCCTCTCCTCATGCGGAAGGCATTGTGGCTTTGTTGAAAGACGTCCACACCCTCCAATTTGACACAAAAGTGAGATTGAGTTGTGATATGTTTTGTTTGAAGGTGTGCATAATTATGTCATTTAAGTTTTTTGAAATTGAGTCACACATCTAATTGAAATCAATTCTATGATATTTTGAAGTAGTCGTCCTAGAGAATACTGTGTACCTGAGCTATTGTATACCCCATAATGTGAAAAGTTCGTGGTGATATAAAAATGACTTTGTAGATCATGGTTAAACATAATCCGAGAAAATCGGGTGCATGGTTGAGGGTAATCCGAGAAAACCCAAAGCATGGTTAAAGGTAATCCAAGAAAACCTAATGCATGGTTGAGGGTAATCCGAGAAAATCTAGAGCATGGTTATGGGTAAGATGAAAAAAACCTAGGTTGATGATGATGTGATGAAGGGGCAGGTATGAGGAAGAATGGTTGAATGAACAATGTAGCTAAAATGATTCCTAGAGAACTGGTGGTTACAGTGGTTGATGACCCATGTATTTCGGTATATAGATTTCTTTTTATATGGACGTCAATAATCAGATGTAGGTACAAGAGAAAGTAGATGAAGATATGGCCACATAGATATTTAGATAAGTAGTCATTAAGGGAGAGTGTTGGAATATAAAATTCCTAATTATATAATATGGTTGCTAATGTATTGAGAAGTAGAGCTAATATCTACATGAGTTGTGTGATCTTATTCTTAAGAGGTTTTTAGAGAGTTGTATTTCTAATCCTAGGTTGGTGTGTGGCTAATATATTCTCTCAACCTCTCCAGTTATCTTTGGAATAAGTTAGAACTGATAACAACCTATTCACTCTATATAATAGAGTCTAATATATTGATATTTACATGTAATTGAATATTTATGCCTTATACTCTACTCTCCCATGTTATCATATACAAAAATATCCACTACTTCATCAAATATATAATATACAATCCTCCCAAGCAGAGAAGAAAAAGAGATTCGATAATATCACGAAACAAATTTTACGATGCATAAGGAACTTCAACCAAATTCTTTGATCCATCTCTATAGGAGGAATGACCAAAATAATTCATCAAATGGGTTAACAAAAAATATACATTGGGATGTCTACATTGCTCACAATCGCAATTCCTTCACTTGATTTTTTTCAAGCGCAATGCCATTCACCAATGATTTTCATAATAGGGGTTGGTTTTGCATAATTAGATTTATCTGAGAAACCCACTATAGTTGTAGGCACTGAAGCTTCCATTTTCTTGAGATTGAATCCATATTTTTTATCAAAGGTGGTTGCTAGTGTCTACAGTAGAGGTAGGAGGTCATCCATCACAATAAAGTCCCTTGCCCTCAACATCCTTAATTGTGAAATCTTTAGAACAATTATGTCTATCAAACCATTTATGGCCTAGAAAATATTTATGAGTACATCGATACTCCATCTCTAGATATCCTTATTATTCGGGAACTTCTTCTCTATATAATGTGTGCAATATTAGAATATCAAAATGTTCCTTAATCCCCATAATGAGATCCTTCTGCTGGGAAACTCTAAGACATGGAAACCCTCATCTATAATGTCTTTCTTGTGGCTACAAAACTACACATGTGTTTGACTTCATGAGAAACTCAAGTAGCATTTGGACTTTTAGTCAACTCTTCAAAACACATTTGCAAAAAAAAAAACTACATGTCCTTAAAAAATGTTTTCTTGATTCTTAATCAATTCAATAATTTCAATGATAAGAATTCTTATAAAACACTCACATACAATTCCATTAATGAACAATGGCTAAAATAAATACTATGGGTACACCATAGCCATGGCCTACTGAAACAATCCATTCTCCTATGTTAATTGTAGGTTTAAAAAGGATTAACAATGCATAAATACCTTGATTATGGATCACTTTCACGAGAGAGGAAAGAACTTACTAGATCTAATTCCAAATAGAGAAATGAGAGAGTAGATATGGTTTCCACAAATAATAAAACTTTAATGAGTTATCTATTCAACCAATATAATAGCACACATCTATATACATGTCAATATTTGACTTACGATAGACACAATATTTTAGCATATTAACAAACTATTAAGAGAATATCTCAACCACACATCAAAATAAAAACCAACTAGTTGGAAGCAATTTTTCATATTCAACTAGATCTAATAACCTAGATTAGAACCATTCATGTGGAGAAAATATCTACTTTACAATGATAAAAAATAATAGCAAGGGCATTCTTCTCTTATGATGAAGTATCACACATTAATATATAAGATAAATAGGAGTTAATAATTCACTAGGGAAAATGTAGATATATTTTTTTATTGAACTAGATTTACCTCTCAATATTTTTGGGGGTCCATCTTCTATACTTACCTCTCAATATTTCTGGGGGTCCATCTTCTATACTTAGGATTTTTCATTTCTTAAATAGATTTATGCAGGAGAAGGGACAAAGGTTACAAACATGAAACTATATTTTTCAAGAATTAATCATGTAAACGACTAGATGGAAAGTTATGGGAGAGACCAAGCCAATAAATGAAATTCTTCACAAGGCTATTATAATGAAAAAATTCACAACAAATATAATAGCAAATAGTTTCGTGGGCATAATGAGAAAATGAACCAACATGGACTCCATTTCCACAATACTCATTGGCTGAAGGGCATTTAACAAATACTATATAGAAAAACGAATATCAAATAATAGATGACAAAGAAATGGTAAGCTTCGTAAGAAAACCATGTAAAATAGTTCTCAAATGCATGCACAAATTCAATGATTGGTTAACTAAATAACTCATATTCTCAAATGCAAGTCCAAATTGAATGATTGGTTAACTAAATAACTCATATTTTTTGAATGAGTTAAAAAGTGTATTTTTCTCAAATGCAAGCCCAAATTGAATGATTGGTTAACTAAATAACTCATATTCTTTGAATGAGTTAAAAAGTGTATTTTGTTTTAACAAAATTGAGAAAGAAGTTATAGGAGTATGTACATGTTAAGTACAAAGATATGGAAGAAATCATCGGTAACGTCATAAAAAGGGAACAAGAGAAATAAGTAATAGATGTGTTTGAGTTGGAAGAAAAGAATAAATCATCGATAACATCATAAAAAAGAACAAGAGAAATAAGGAATAGATGTGATTGAGTTGAAAGGAAAGAAGAAGATCCATACTATGGGATTGTGATGAAGTTCTAGAATATAGTCTCACGATCATATTCTTTGAATGAGTTAAAAAGTGTATTTTGTTTTAACAAAATTGAGAAAGAAGTTATAGGAGTATGTACATGTTAAGTACAAAGATATGGAAGAAATCATCGGTAACGTCATAAAAAGGGAACAAGAGAAATAAGTAATAGATGTGTTTGAGTTGGAAGAAAAGAATAAATCATCGATAACATCATAAAAAAGAACAAGAGAAATAAGGAATAGATGTGATTGAGTTGAAAGGAAAGAAGAAGATCCATACTATGGGATTGTGATGAAGTTCTAGAATATAGTCTCACGATCCAAAGCATTAAACCATAAATATCGTATGAAAGGGGAAAATTTGTGATCTAATTAGGGAATAATTTAATAATAAAGAGGAGGAATGGGATAACTTAAAGGTAGCAAGAAAAGCTATAAAAATGCATTTTAAGGAATAATTTAATAATAAAGAGGAGGAATGGGATAACTTAAAGGTAGCAACAAAAGCTATAAAAATGCATTTTTTAAAAAGTTAAAATTGTGATAAGTGATAAAAGTAAAATGAATAACTAAATCCAAAGACAAGGAGTAAAGCATATGGAATTGAAAAATGATGCTACATGGAATATCAATAGTTTATCTATGGATAATATAGATATTTATAGTATCTTTTCAATGATCTATATGTATTTTTTTATCTGAGTAACATGGGAGTGTGAAGGTATGGTAGGGAAATATATTCACACCCAAGTTTTTAAAACAAGAAATACATATATATTATTTAGAAGATAGGTTGTTTGTTATATAAGCAAATTTCTATGGTTTGAAGTGAATAAAGGAAGAAACAATATTTTCATCTCTACTTGTTACTTTGCTCCTCTTTAGTGTCCAATATATAAAAGCATTTTTTGAAAAAGCAAAATTGTGATAAGTGATAAAAGAAAAATAGATATATAAATCCAAAGACCAAGAGAAAAACATAGGGAATTGAAAAGTGATGCTTGTACATGGAATATCAATGGTTTATCTATGGATAATATAGATATGTTGTACTCTCTTTTGAATGATTTATATGTATTTTTTATTTTAGAAACATGGGAGTGTGAAGGTATGGTTGGGAAATACCTTCACACTCCCAATTTTTAAAACAAAAAATACAAAAAGATTATTTAGAAGAGAGGTTGTTTGTTACATAAGTAAATTTCTATGGTTTGACGCGGATAAAGGAAGACAAATCATTTTCATATTTAGTTGTTTTTTTTCTCCACTTTAATGTCCAATATATAAAAGGTCAATCCCATGAAGACCCTTATATGTATCTAGAAAATTATATTTCAATTTTTTTATAAGTGAGAACTTGGTAATTTTAGTTAGAGATTTTAATGATAGAATAGGTTTCATGAAAACAAATATGTTGTGAATGGAATAACATGATATAGATGAAATACGATGGAAGGGGCATAAGGATTTCAATAGACAAATATTTGATTTGAGTTTTTGATTTATAATGTTACTTCACATTTTATTGGGATACGAGGATATATAAATTTCCAAATCAAACAAAAAATGCGTGTAATGAATTATTTGAAAGAACAAAGGGAGAATAATTTATCAAATGTATAATTTTAGAATTGGAATTAAACTTCAAGAATCCCCTCATATGCCCATTTTTTCACTTATCTTAGTAGTAGAGTTGAAACGAAAGGATAGCAATTAAAAATCATATTCAAAATATAAACTACCAAACATGGATGTCTTCTCAACTAGTAGAAACATAAATAAAAAATGTCAAATGGATTGTCTAATTCAAAGAAAAGAAGAATAGACTAAATGATATATTTACACATCATCCAAAAAATATTATGGAAACAACTACATTAATGAACCTATTATCTAGGTTAGATAAATGACAAGAAAATGATTGAATAAAATGGAACATATTTATTATGGTTTAATCATTTTAAACATAAATAAAAAATGTCAAATAGATTGTTTAATTCAAAGAAAAGAAGAATAGACTAAATGATATATTTACATATCATCCAAAAAAATATTATGGAAACAACTACATTAATGAACCTATTATCTAGGTTAGATAAATGACAAGAAAATGATTGAATAAAATGGAACATATTTATTATGGTTTAATCATTTTAATGGTTAAATGGGGAGGTTCACATTTTCATGCACTTTTTGAAGATATATTCAATCAAGCCATATGGCATGAGTTTTATTCTTGCAAAATAACAAAGGAATAAAATGGAACATATTTATTATGGTTTAATCATTTTAATGGTTAAATGGGGAAGTTCACATTTTCATGCACTTCTTGAAGATATATTCAATCAAGCCATATGGCATGAGTTTTATTCTTGCAGAATAACAAAGAGATATCAATTCACAAAGATGGTAATAGAAATAATGTGAGAAACTAAAAAAACATCATGGTTAGTAGCATATTTCAACCTATTTGACATCATTCTAAGGAGGAATATAAATAAACAGTAGAAGAAAGCAATGTCAAAGCTCATTTACATGAGCATTCAAACATTGACCACCTGGTACTCTTAAATTTGTTTCTAAAAAGGTGAGATGGGAAGGTAATAGTATTTATATTGTCTCTATTAGTTTTGAAAAAGACTTCGATACTAAACCTTTGGGAAAGAATAGAAAAAGTAAGAATTTAGGTTCTATGGAGAGAATCGACCGTTTTTTTCTTATATGAACAAGTTATTGTATAATTCCAAGTACTCATAAATGGAAAAACTATAAGAAGGATCTCCCCTATCTGTAACATTTTTTGGCATATTCATAAGTAAATCAAAAGATTGGATTAGGAAGAATGAAATAAGACTAATACTCAATTTATGCTTTGTTGTCATTGATTTTTATTTTTCCAGGTGATGCTCTATTATTTTCAAACTAAGAAGATATTCTCAAAATACATCTTGATGCCCTAAACGAATCTTGTAGTTACCTGGAAATGAAGTTTAATGTAAAAAAGATTAAGATAATGGTAATAGATACTTGCAATAAGGATATATCTATCATATTTAATGATGACACATTAAAGTATGTCTTTACGGTACCTTCTCTGGCACATCAATACAAAAGTTTTGTATGGTTTCTTCTTTAATATACCTATCATTTTCAAAGAAATTTGAAATAAAGTTAAGAATTTAAAAAAATGTTATTAACAAAGAAATTAGTATTTCAAACACAAATCCCTTATTCAAGAAATGAACCATTGGATATTTGAGATTTGGTTCAAAATAGCACAATAGAGAAGTCGCAACAAAACCATAGAGATAAAAAAAAAAAAAAGTGAGAACAACTAGCTAAAATAATCTTTAATAGAAAATCTTTTTACATTAAAAATAAGTTTACTTTGTTAATAACTTGAGTTTTCATTAAAAATAGATATGGAGAAATATATATAGAAAATAAGATATATACTTACTTTGCCATAAGAATGAAAAAGTGGTGCAGGTGATAATATTTAATTCTATGTATAAAAATAAATAAAAAATAAAATTAATTCATTGAATTAAAAAATTGAAAAAATAAGACAAAAACACTAAATTTATTTACCCTTTGAATAACTTATTAAATTTACCAATAAACAAAGTATAACTTATAAACAATGAAAAAAAAGTGAGAACAACTTGCTAAAATAATATTCAAGAGAAAATCTTTTTACATTAAAAAAATAAGTTTAGGTTGTTAGTATGTTAAATTTTCATAAAAAAAAATAGATATGTAAAAATATTCATAGACAAAAAGATATATACTTACTTTGTAAACAAACAAAAAAATTGAAGAAGTGGTGCATATACTTAATTTCATGTATAAAAAGAAATAAAAATAAAAACTAATACATTGTATTAGAAAATTAAAAAACTAAAACAAAAACACTAAATTTATTTTAGAAATTTGAATAACTTATTAAATTTACCAATAAAAAATTAAAATATAACTTGTTAAATTGACATATAATAAAATATTTAATTATATATATTAAAAGTGAGATATGTTTACAAATTTGAATAACTTACATAACTTATTAAATTTACCATTAAACAAAGTATTCAGTTATATAGTTATATATTAAGGTTGAGATATCTTTAAAATAAATAAAGAACATTAAAAATAAATAAATAAATTTTTATATTTCTAAATTCCAAATAACTCTCATTCACATTAATATCGTTATTTCTAATAAAATTTCAGGGAAATAAAATTTTGTGCATTTAGTTTTCAAGACCAGACTAGCGATTCACGAATACTACATAGACGGAACAACAAATTAATATTAGTATCCACACCAATTTTTGTTGGCAGTAAGAGAGATTTTCGACGGAAATAAAATTTTGTGCATTCTGCTTCATAAAGGGGACTAACGGTTCATAAAGACTAAGGAAATAAGATTTTGACGAGGGGACTAACGGTTCATAAAGACCGTTAGAACTACGCTCGTTGCTGAGTAGCCCAATCTAAGTATTTTCTATCCTCAACTGGCAAAACTCAAGCCACTATGGAATGCGGGGAAATCATGAAAGAACCATGATTTTTCGTGGAAGTTTTCACAGAAATACCCTTCTCTAGCAAACGGATTACAATTACCTGTACTTGGATCAAGGTTAGATTTAGCAATTAATAAGTAGGAGTCCTCCAAATGACATGTCTTAGGAATAGTAAATTGAAGGGGTCGGAAGCAGAATACAGACAAATAATCCACAAAAGTAATTGTATTGCTTGATACAAAATGTTTACATATGTTTTTATAAATAAAGGTTTTTAAAAAACTCCGAGCGTCCAGAAGGTTCTCGGAGTGTCGGTGGATATGGCGGTAGAGCTCTCTTGAAGTTGGTAGAAGCTTCGGGTTAGGTAGTAATTAACTTTTTCCAACACTCCCCCTTAATTTCTACCACTAATTACATTAATATTTTCAATGTCCAATGGTTCTCTCAAATATTCAAATTGGTCTTGCGCTCATAGCTTTTGCAAGTTGCTCTTTTGATCTGCAATATCTCCTCCTTAACAAATACATGTCTTGGTTAGGTCTTTATCTAAGTCATGTCATCATCTTCAATTTCTATCTTCATATGGTTGGGCTTCCTTCAATTTGCTACTTTGTTTTACTTGCTTCCCCTCATCATAAATCACCTTGGGATTTTACGGCTTACCCCTAACCATTACAATGCTTAGGAACCATCACACCAAGTGGTTTCTAGTTGACCACAAACTTTGCTCACTAGTGATTTTGGCTGACCACGAACTATGAGTTTCATCTTCAAACATTTTTTGCTTCTTCTTTGTACCTGCATAACATTGATTAATGCTCGAACTTTTGCATCTTCCTTTTGCACCTGCAAACAACTAATCATTGATGTCCATATAAAAAGAGATCCATCTACCGAGATACATGGGTACCATCCACTGTACTCGCCAGTTCTCTATGTATCATTTTCACATACATGGTTCATCAATATATTAGATAACATGGTCCCAACAAACTCACACTTTGAGATTACTTAATCTCACAATCCTCCCCTTAATCGAAGATCTAACTTCTCCGATCACCATCAAACTTAGATACGAGTACACCTTCCACCCTCGTACCTACCTAGTAATTAATTCCACAGCTTGATGCCACATCCACTCTTTATGCCTAAGAGGGATACATGCTACATGATCACTCTAATCCATGTAGGCCTGTCTTAATAGGGCTTACTAAACACCTGGGGAATATAGCTTGCCTTGCCTATGGCTAAGATTTACAACTTTGGACCAACAACCTCTTGGGGAATATAGCTTGCCTATGCCTATGGCTAAGATTTTCAACTCAAAAAACCTCTAGGGTGTCGGGTACTACCGATGATGCACCCCTTTCATTATATATGCATCATTTCATTTCAGGTAAAAAAAATCTTCATTCTTTACTAAATGCCCAACAAATTGCAAGCCCATTAAGCATTACATAACTTCATTTGGAGTCTTCTTTGTTCTTTACCTTTTCCAACGAGAGTCTTTCTTCCTTGTCTCTCACCATCCATTTTTTTGGTCTTCTATCACCCTTTGTCTTCTACATCGTGAGTCTCTCTTTTATGTTTTACACTGCTTCTTGCATCTTTTTTCTCCTTTCAATATGGATATGTTTCTTGTTGGAGTTGATCAAGATCCAACAAGACAACCTATGACAATGGATTGACAAACTTAATTGACGCACCACTTGCCATGATTTTACATCACTTAACATTTGATTTGGACTCAACTTTTAACTAGCTTAACAAACAGACTCTCACTTTGACTTCAAGTGGCACTCATTTGACTCTTCTTAATGAATTTACATTTCAAGACTCATTTTCACAAAGCTTTTAGACTCATTCACTTGACCTGACCTCTCACTTCAACGTTTACAACTTGACTCAATTTTCTCTAAGATCCACATGACCATTCCAAAAACTTTTCTATATACTCAATGACCCTTTTACAAATCGAAAGGAGGACTTTTTACATACACTAGTATGACCATCTTTATAAATGTGACCAAAACCTTTGTGTGCCCTTTTAGTCAACACTTACAAAAGTTTTTAGAGTAAGGGTCTGCTACAATCATTACCTTGATTATCTTGGACATTGACACAATCGGACCATTCTCTTACATGTGTTTACATGCACCTCTTCAACCTTTTCCACCTGTCTCTCCAGTTCACTAACTCATCCATAAGCCTTGGTTGTCTCTGCCTCTAAACATCCTGCTCCTTTTTTTTGAATTGTGTCGATCTCATTCTACACTATTGTATAGCTTTGGACTTCTCTTCTAGTAATTTCTCTCTTTCGGCAACGAGTGACTCATTTTCTCTTAAAGTTGTTTTTTTTTCTCCCCAATTAACTCTAGCGAGGATGCCTTTGACTTAAGATCCTCCAGCTCCTTTACCAGATCAGAACCTGGAAATGTTTGGATTTGGAGCTTTTGTGACTGCATCTCCCTTGGCTCTGAGGGAAAGAAATCCAAGCAAAAACACCAGCACGATATACTTCTCGGTCGCGGGTTCGGGTTCTTTCTTACTTCGCTTGCTACTGTTTTCTTCCTCAGAAAGAACTGCATTTTCCGGGTGAGGTGTTCTCCCAAGGGGTGGTCCTTGCCACCACAGGGAACACAGATATAAAACCTCATCAATCAACCCCTACTCAGGATCAGCCCAACCTCCTTTGTAATTGGTGAAGCCCTGAGACGAAGAATAGAGCATCGAAAATTGCATTCTGGCGAATTCGACTTCGGCTAAATTTGCTACAGTCCCAAATTCGTGTGTGAGACCCAGCCTTTATTTCTCTCATCCATATTTTCCATGGAATTTCCAGAGATCTCTCTGCCCTCACAACTCACCTTGCTCTTACATCTTTCCTGGAAGTTGCGGCTTCGTCTGCTCTCCAACTATGCACGGCGTCCAACTCTCACTGAGAACAGAAACGGGGGCGGCTCCGTTTGATGGCTACCTCCAACATGAAACCCTCGACGACCTGCTCTGATCGACTTCGACTCAGCTCCCTCAACTATGCCGACAACTGCAATCTCCACTTACTCTGCGGCCTCTTATCTGGCTTCGCAGGTCCTCTCCTCTCAATTTGGGCTCTCGGCCTCACAAAATTTCCTCATCCTAGCTAGGCGACTCTCCTCTCAGGATCCTGGGCCCTCCCATGAGGGAGTGAGACCCAGATCCAAGCTCTAATACCAAATTGGAGGGGTTAGAAGCAGAACACAGACAAATAATCCACAAAAGTAATTGTATTGCTTGATACAAAATGTTTACATATGCCTCTATAAATAGAGGTCTTTAGAAAACTCTCGAGTGTCCAAAAGGTTCTCAGAGTGTCGGTGGATTGTCACTGGATATGGCGGTAGAGCTCTCTCGATGTTGGTGGAAGCTTCGAGTTAGGTAGAAATTAACTTTTTCCAACATAGTATATACAGTAGCAGATTTTACTTTGAACTCCTCCAAATGTAAATGCAAATACATGGAACAAATTAATTCTAAACTGTTTAAAACTTCATAAACTTATGTAACAGAACCGCACAGATATTGAAGGAGCAGCCACAAAGAACCCGACATAGACACAGACGTTGTGTCACAACTGGCAATGATGAAATTTAGGGAGACATTTTAGGATACACCATACTCATCTTTGGATTCAATGAACAGAAGTTCCTTTTAATGCCTCTAATTGAATGGCTTTCATTTATACGTAGTCTTCTTCGTGGTCTCGGTCTACCAAGCGCTCAGGTTTTGGTGGTATAATTTTGTGTATTAACCTGCGTCCATACGTTAGTCAGTAGCACACTTCATTAAACTTAAGATCCTAATAAGTAGTAAACATTAGGAACTATTATATTTAATTATTAAGTTTAATTTGTTTTATGGATTAATGCGATATTCATAAGAGAGTTTTTGTTTGTTTATGTATCAGAGAATAAAAGTTAAATTTTAGTTGACTGTGAAATATTTTCATTAACTAATTTAACTTGTATTAAGATACCATGCTTAACTTCAAACAAATCTTTATATATTGAATAGATTAATCAGCTTAATTTTAATGTGAAAATCATATATGTTTTCGTATTTCTCTACATGATATGAGAACTACTAATATAACCCTAGCTAGCTTACAAAACAGGTTTATAATCATAACAATTTTACGCATTGTTAATCCTTTATAAATATATAAAATTAGTGAAGGTGAGACTGAATTGTTTGTGGAATTTTTCTGAACTTTTTGTGTGGATGTGATATGTTTCTCCATCCTCTTATGAGATATGTATGTTGTTTCTCTATCCTTTTATGAGACACGCCTTCCATTAGTGGAAGACAGATACCCATGCATATAGCAGTCGTGAAAGAGTCATAATCGGCTATATGAGATTGTGAACATGATGGATGTGTCGGTCGTAGTGGAAGACATATCATTTATTGGACTGTTGTTGTTTTATGTAATGTATAGTGATAGTAGTTAGTAATCCCTGAACTTACAATGACAGCGAGAGTAAGATCGGATGGAAGGGTTTCACATAGAGCTATTGGGCAACGGGTAGGCATAAAATTTTGCAAAGGTTTTAAATACACTTCCTGAGGACTCAATCTTATGTTGGTTGTGGAGCCTGATTATCTTCCTAATTCATAGGTCTTTGTTTTCAGCCGTGTTTATACCCCATGAAGTATTTACACCCAAGAAGTATGTACACTCTTCTACACGGGGGAGTGCAGAGGAGGGCTACTCCTTTTGCGCGGTTCGAGCGGTATGGGGGCAAGCAGGCCCCTGGCGGAAGTTCGGGGGAAGCATCCCCTTATGCGGGTTAGGGGACAAAGCTCGCGAAGGAATAATTGCATTGTAAATGTATATTGTAATTTCATTGTAAATATGGATCGTTCATTATAAGGTCGCAAATCTAACGACAGAAATTATGTTAGGGTTTTTTTCTCTAGAAGGTAACCCTATGTTATGAGAGAAATGTATTGCGGTTATGCATGATAAAAAATATTGTATTCTGAGATAGGAGACTGTGAGAGAAAGAAGAGGAAGTTACATCGGGCTTGTTGTAGGTTGTATCCCTTCGATTGTTGGATAATAATAAAGGAAGGACTTGATAATTTCTTTGGTGGACGTAGCCCACACTAGTGGAACCATGTATATCTTTGTCTCTATTGTATTGTGTATCTTCTATATTTTATTTCCACATTTGTTTTATTTTATTGCTCCACGATCCTATTTTTCTAACAACTCGTATCAGAGTGAAAGGTAACTCATAGGAAAAGAGGGTTTCTGGTTCGAGTGGGAGCAATGTCGGAAGATGGGAAGTTTAGGGTTGAAAAATTTAACGACCAAAACTACCAGTTATGGAAGATGCATATGGAAGATTATTTATATGAGAAGGATCTATTCCTACCATTGGGTGGAGTAGCAAAGAAGTCGACGACTATGAAGGATGAAAAATGGGAGATTCTTGATAGAAAGGCTCTAGGAATGATACGGCTGAGCCTAACAACATCAGTGGCTTGCAATATTTCAAAAGAAAAGACAACGAAGACTTTGATGGACACGTTGGCTAAATTGTATGAAAAACCCTCGACATCCAATAAGGTATTTCTAATGAAGAGATTATTTAATATGAAGATGTGAGAAGGTGGGTCTGTTGCAGATCATTTAAACGACTTTAATATGATTACTAATCAATTAAGTTCTATAAAAGTGGACTTTGATGATGAGGTCAAGGCTCTTCTAATCTTGTGCTCATTGCCAGAAAGTTGGAACGGCTTGGTCATGGCTGTAAGTAACTCTGTCTGTAAGTTAGAGTTCCATTCATCTTGCAAATAAAACAACCTTTCATTCAAATATTAAGCATATACAATTGAGGTACCATTTCATATGATCCATCTTGGAAGATGGACATTTGAAGTTGGAAAAGATACACACTAGCGAGAATCCTACAGACATGTTAACAAAGGGAGTAACCAGGGAGAAACTGATTTCTTGCTCAGTTTCAGTTGATCTTCAAGAATGAAGATGAAGATAATAAATTTGTCAGGTCCAAGAAGTTTCAGAGTCCAACATATACAACAACAATGGAGTTGTTGAAATCAGTCTCCAAGTGGGAGATTGTTGGTTGTGGAGCCTGATTATCTTCCTGATTCAGAGGTCTTTGTTTTTAGTCGTGTTTATACCCCATGAAGTATTTACACCCCAAAAGTATGTACACTCTTCCACGTGGGGGAGTGCAAAGGGGGGTTACCCCCTCTCTGGAGTCCGGGGGGTACGAGGGAAGCATCCCCCGAAGGAAAAATTGTCTTGTAAATGTATATTGTAATTTCATTGTAATTATGGACCATTCATTATAAGGTCACAGATCTAACAGGAGAAATTATGTTAGGTTTTTTTTCCCTAGAAGGAAACCCTCTCTTATGAGGGAAATGTATTGTGGCTATGCATGATAGCGAATATTGTATTCTGAAATAGGAGACTATGAGAGAAAGAAGAGGAAGTTACAACGGATTTGATGTAGGTTGTATCCCTTCGATTGCTGGGTAATAATAAAGGAAGGACCTGGCAATTTCTTTGGTGGACATAGCCCACACTGAGTGAACCACATATATCTGTGTCTCTATTATATGGTGTATCTTTTGTATTTTATTTCCGCATTTGTTTTATTTTATTGCTCTGTGATCCTATTTTTCTAACATCTTAACGGTAGGAGTTGCTCCCTACTATCCTTCCTTGCTTATTTAGGTTTTTCTTTGTGCCAGTTCTTAGACTTAAGAGTCTAACTAAACCTGCATTACCTCTTTTATAGACTCTTACTAATATATATATATATATATATA
>JZKD02S1691200.1:364561-439036 GCA_000966675.3 Picea glauca
ACACTTTATATATTAATACTCATATATTGCTACTCTGTTACATCCTAATCACTTACAAATTAACTACTTAGTTTCCTAAACACATTAAAAACCCTCCAATGCTTAAACCTAATCATACTATAAAACAAACCCTAGATTCATTCTAATCAACTAAAAACTAAACCTAAACCCTAATTGAAAGCTTCATTTCCATAACATAAATTAATAAGTATTAATATAAAAACTATAACCCTAATAAACCAAACCTAACTAAAACTCCCTTCTTACATTAACTTTAAATATAATTCAATTAATTATAAGATTAAAAAAATTGTTTAAATTTTTTTTGTTAAAAAATATAATTCAATTAACAAAAATACAAAAACTTATATTTATACAATATATAATAAAAAACACTATTAATAATTTTACAATTTATATTATTATTTATTATTTAGTTTAAATTTAATTTTTGTTTAAAACTATGTAGATTAGGTTTTTAGACAACTAACCTAGGTTAAATTCTTAAAAACATTCTCAAGAAGCTATCAATTAACGATTAGTCCTAATGATGAATCTCGATTTGGATTCCAAACGTCAATGAAAATAAAAACCACTGTGTATTATTCGACAAATTTTTTTGAAAATATTCACCACTGAAATCTGAAAACAGCACTAATATTGTTAGGCCAAGATGAATGGACCCATGAAGACATGAATATACCATGCACAAACTGGTGTATAGTGATAGTAGTGTAGTTGTATGTATAGTTACCAAGTTTGAATTCAAATTTGTTTTATGCATAATTAACAAGTTTGAATTCAAATTATATACGATAGAAAATAATTTAAATTCAATTTGAAATTTTTTTAAAATATACATATTAAAAAACATTGATATTGATCATTGATATATTTTAAAAAACATTGATATTAAAAAAATGAATATATATGATTTTGTTTCTAAAACTAATTTGTTGATTTCAACCCAAAAAAAAAATGCTTTTCCAAACCTAATTTGATTTAGATGGAGAGCAATGCATTCTTATCATTTTCATCCTCACACTTTGAAATTTAATAACTCACTGTAACCCTAAACAAAAACAATGCAACAACTTTATAGATGCGATTCGGAGGGAAGCCGTAACCCTAAAAAATGCAACAACTTTAGAGATTCGATTCACGGAGGGAAACCGTACCCACCTCTTGGCGTTATCTCTCCAAAAATCCTCTTCGCCTTTTCTCTCCAAAAATCCTCTTCGTTTCTCATCAGCCCACTGCCTCTAAGCCTTTTTCCTCCAAATTTAGAGGTCCTCTTCGTTTCTCAGCGACCCATCATCAGCCGACTGCCTGTAAGCCTTATCCCTCCAAATTGATGAGGTTCTCAAAAATAATAAAACATTTTAGGTAAATAATAACCGAAAGCTTCACACCACGTAAAACCGTATCGAATTGCACAGAACTATTTGCATTCGAATATAATTTTCTTATTTTTCCTAGATTTTAGGACGAAGTAGGTAATTATGGTTTTCTGTATCATTGTTTTTAAAGATCTAGAGGAATCAATAACAAAACAGAGATTTACCTATTTGCGCTAGAATATAATTTTCTTATATTTCCTAGATTTTAGGACGAATTTGGTAATTATGGTTTTTTGTATTATTGGTTTTTTAAGATCAATAACACAACAAAGATTACCTATTTGCATTAGAATATAATTTTCTTATATTTCTTAGATTTTAGGACGAATTTGGTAATTATGGTTTTTTGTATTATTGGTTTTTTAAGATCCAGAGGAATCAATAACACAATAGAGATTATCTAGAATGAATTTTTTTATTTCAGGGTGTCTACTCTTTTAACCTTATCACAATGGACCAATGTCTCCAACAACACCACTTATCTAGCTGCACAGAATTATTTGTATTCAAATATAATTTTCCTATTTTTCCTAGATTTTAGGAGGAATTTGGTAATTATGGTTTTCTGTATCATTGTTTTTTAAGATCTAGAGGAATCAATAACACAACAGAGATTACCTATTTGCATTTCAATACAATTTTCTTATTTTTCCTAGATTTTAGGACGAATTTGGTAATTATGGTTTTCTGTATTATTGTTTTTTTTAAGATCTAGAGGAATCAATAACACAACAGAGATTACCTAGAATGAAATTTTTTATTTCACGGCGTCTACTCTTTTAACCTTATCACAATGGACTACCAATGTCTCCAGGTGAGTAGGATGAAAATCATTGTCTCCCACCAAAATGTTCTTTTGTATTTACATTAAGGGAACTCGAACTATAGTTCGTGTTTTCCTTTGACAATGTACATGTTAATTGCTTGAGAATGGTTCTATTGGTATTGTGAATCGATTGGTGCCGACCTATTATTGTGTAATGGCGGGGCACTTAAGATATTGTTCAAGTGAGGATAGAGAATCGAACCGCTAAAGTGAATAAAACTCAGATAAGCAGTGAGAATTGACCAGTGAGTGTGGACGGTTTCCTTGTTATCAACTTGGAGTAGTGAAGAATAAATTATTAATTGGGCGTGGTACTGAAAGCACGATCCACTGATCCCATGTTCTACTACTTTTCTCTGTGGAATCTATTGGGTGTTTGAACATGAGATTGCTCTTTGCGGAGCATGGATGGCACTCTGAGATTCAAATCTATGTGCCTACAAAAATTGAAGAAAGTATGGTCTGTTTTGTTAAATATATCTGTAACCTCAACAGTATCTGACTTTACACTATTGTCAATTTTCCTGGCCATCTGTACGAGTTAGTTAGGATCTTTTTTTTTTGTTTCTTGATTTTCTCGAGCCTATTCAGCTCAGCTATATACTCAATACTAAATGTTCTGCTCATTTTCGGTGTTTTCCCAATTTTGTCTTCTTTGTATTATTTTTTTGCTTCTCATTTTATCATGCTATCAGAGCTTAGGACGTAAGCCTCTTCACAGTGCCTGGAGAGTAGCCCAATCGTAAGAAGAAGAGAACAAAGCCTACATTATCTTGCAGACGAGAGCACGGGATGCAAGATTCTTCACAAAGCTTGGAGAGTTGGTTGCAGTCTGAAAAACACTCAAAATATCGTTGAAGACAACAAGCGCGAGAAAGAAGAACTGTAGGAAGCAGAGAACAATTAAAGATTACATGAGCATTTAAAGAATTCATGAAAGATTGATGGAATTCTTTCTTAAGAAGAAAGTTTGCAAAAGCAACAGAGGAGAAGCAAGATCAGCTATAAGATCGGCTCTGTGAACAGATATGAGCCTTTAATCAAGCTCAGAAAGGATGATGAGCCAGTAGGCAAGGAGAATTTTTTTTTAGCCGTAAGATCTGAGCGTGAGCAATATCAATCGTTAGATCAAGCAAAGATTAATCCACGACCATCATATTTCATCAGAGAGATATCGACGGTGAGGAGGAATTGTGGGGAGCAGAGAGGAAATTAAAGTTTGTGTAAGTACTGAGCCAGCAATCACTCAAGATAATTGATCTTTTCAAATCAACATATCAACGACGGATATCGATCCCATTACGGACAAGCATCTTCGCTTTGTGGAGATCGACAGAGAGATTAAAGAGTGAGCAAGTTAAGTCTCCTCAATCACATGTGGTCATTGATCTTCAAGAAAGTGACATGCGTCTAGCGATCTCGTACTCTGGGAGGTAGCCAACAGAGGCTGAGGAGTAGATCTCTCCCGAAGCTCAGAAGAGCCGAAGTAGAACCAGACCGTCAATTGAAGTGGACATGTGTCAAGAGATCCTACACTTCGGCGATAATCAATTCAGAAGAAATAAAGATACCAGAAGCTAAAACTCCCAAAGGCCCAACACCCAGAGTCCATCTAGACCTTCCATCAACAAGGAGAAAAATATGGATGGTCTTGCAGAACAAGATCTAGCTGAAGTCCTAAAGTAAATCTAAGCCCTTGAAGGTTGTGGACACGCATCGACAAATCTGTCACTTCGGAATATTAACACTTCGGACGTTTGAAGTGTTGTGCACCTCAAAACACCCAAAGCTCGAAGTTCCAAAGAAAATCTCCACCATTCAAATCAACAGGCCACGTGGAGGAAAATCTCACACTTCATAGATTTGACACTCTGAAGGATTGTGCATATTAACAAATGGAAACTCATGAATGTCGTAGTTCTGAAGAATATCTTGGTCGTTCGTTCACAAAGGCCTAAAGACCATTTGATTTATTTCTCTAAGAAAAATCGACCACTTTGTCACTTCATGAGTTTTCGCGATTAAAAGCAGTGAAAAATCATCGAAGCCCGAAGTCCCAAAGTACTTGTGGACCATTGATCTCAAATCAATGAGGATCGTTGATCCTTGCAATAGGCTAGAAAGGAATATCACCTGAATCCCCAAAGTAATTGAGGATCGTTGATCTCAACTCAATGAGGACCGTCAGTCTTTAGAAAATACCATTATTCGACCATTCGACTATTCGGATGAATTGAGACCTTCAACTTCGAAATGCCTGAATCCTGAAGACTCGGAGCATCAAGTTCTCACCCCACGGTCACATGAGAAGCTAAACTTCATTTTCTTTTTACTCTTGAGTAAACTCAAAAATCTCAATTTCGCTGTTAGAGGGCCTACAGTTTCCAAAGCAATGGTCATACCTATGTTTTTCGGCCCAAAGTCATACAGAGGATTTCACAGACCTGGTTTCGACACAAGAAACAAGTAAGCACACAAAACTCTAACAATTTTTTTTTGTTAATTTTTTTTTTAAGATGACCACCTCTAGAAATTTAGGATCAACTCAAGGACCGATTCTTCTTGGAAAGAACTACGAATTTTGGTCTCTTAGAATGACATCCTTCTTGCAAGAACAAGAGTGTTGGGATCCAGTGGATCTAGGATATGTGGAACCAGATCCAGCAGACGTTGTTTCCATGACCAACCAACAAAGAACTACTCAGGCAACACAAAGGAACACAGAGAATAAGACAAAATTCTGGATTCAAAACTGAGTGGATGACTCAATTTTATCAAAGATTTTCTCAAAAATCATAGGTGTTGTTGCTTCTAAACAGTCCTGGGACATCCTTAAATCAGCCTACCAAGGAAATGACCGGGTCAAAACAGTCAAACTGCAAACCTTGAGGATGCATTTCAAGACTTTAAAATGATAGAATTTGAAAACATTAATCAATTTATGACCAGATTCACAAGAATTGTAAAGCAAATCGGATTGACTGGTGAAGCCATCCCTGATCAATGAATTGTTGAGAAAGTCCTCAGAAGTTTACCAAAGAAATTCAAAATGGTTGTTACAACTATCCTTGAATCCAAAGATCTGCCAAATTTTTCAATAGATGAATTAATGGGCTCTCTATTGACACATGAGACCAGACTACATCTTGAAGATGAGTCAACAACAAATGCCTTCAAGAATCAATTCTCCTTCAATAGAGGGAGAGGCAGAGGAATAGGCAAAGGTCACTGAGGAAGAGGGAGAAGTCCAAGTAACCATCACTCAAGTGAAGTTCACAAACAACATAACCAGAATCAAAATTTCCAAGGTCACACACAACAGAACCAGAATCAGAACTTCCAACCTCAAAGAGGCAGAGGGAGAAGATCAAATGACAAATCAAGCATACAATGCTATTACTGTAATAAGTTTGGGCGCTATGAATCTAAATGCTGGAAGAAGCAAGAAGATCAACTCTTAGGCAGAGCACATGTCTCAAATCATAAAGGAGAAGCCTCAGATGGTATGTTTCTCTCATGCCACAAGACTGAAGGACAACATAAAGATCTCTAGTTGTTGGACAGCGGATGCAACAATCACATGAAAGGTAACAAAGATTTACTCTCATGTATTTATTCTTCAATTTCATCTAATATTACACTTGGAAATGATTCTTTAGTCAAAGTTGAAGGAAAAGGAACTGTCCCTATTCTTACTAAACAAAATGTAAAGAAAGACATACACAATATCTATCATGTTCCAGATCTGACACATAATATATTAAATGTAGGACAAATAATTGAACATGGCTATAAGGTACTTTTTGAAGGAGCATCATGTATGAAAAAATTCTCAGCAGAAAATTGATTTATGAAATCCACATGACCAGGAATAAAATGTTTCCCCTGACCCCCAGAACTACAAATCTGATCCAATCATATGTACAAAGTGCATCCAACCCCAATGAAACTATGGTTTGGCATACATAATTTGGACATATACCCTTTTAGAGTCTAAGTCTTCTACAAAAGAACTCCATGGTCAAAGGTATACATGTCTTCAAAGAGAAAAATCCCCCATGTCAGTCTTGCATTCTTGGAAAACATAAGAGAACAAGTTTTCCACAATCCTCCACTCAACCCAAACAACACTTAGAGCTGGTTCACACTGACCTATGTGGACCAATGAAAATAGATTCAATAAGTAGTAATGTTTATTGATGACTTTAGCAGGAAAATTTGTATCTATTTTCTGAGACACTAGTCTGAAACTTTTGTAAAGTTCAAACAATTCAAAGCTAAAGATGAAAAACAAAGTGGAAAATATGTAAAATCTCTCAGGTTAGATGGAGGAGGAGAATATAGCTCCAAAGAATTTGCAAATTTCTGCAAATCACAAGGCATCATCATGCAAACTACAACCAGGTATACTCCACAACAAAATGGAGGGGTTGAAAAGAAAAATCAGACAATAATGAACGTGGCAAGGAGCCTTCTCAAATAGAAATGTCTGTCAAATACATTTTGGGCTGAAGCAGTAGCATGCATAGCTTATCTTCTAAATAGATCTCCAACCACCGTTCTCAAGATGAAGGTCCCTCAAAAAGCATGAAGTGAGACAAAGCTAAATGTTGATCATCTTAGGACACTTGGATGCATAGCATACACTCACATACCTTCTGAATTAAGGAATAAATTGGATGATAGAAGTGAGAAATGCATATTTACTGGCTACAGTGAAACATCAAAAGATTACAGGCTCTACAATCCAATCTCAAAGAAATTGATTCTCAGCAGACATGTAAAAGTTTTTGAAAATCAGCTCTGGAACGAGTCTGAAAAATCATCCAATGGACATTCAAGATCCATTGTTGTCACATCCTTGATACACAGTGAATTTATGAGAACAAACGCATCAGCCTACTCTTCCAAGGCTGCAAGTACAAGAACAATCTGAAAGTTCTCAGGATAACTCAACTTCCAACAGAAACTCTTCCTCTGAACTTCCAAATCAGAGAACTCAAAGTTTGAGAGAAATCCATCAGCAGTTGGATGACATTGATCAACACAATATTTTTGCATTAATGTCATGTCAACCCACATCTTTTAAAGAGGCAGCTAAAGAACCACATTGGATTCAAGCCATGAACCAAGAAATTGACTCCATTGAGAAGAACAAGACATGGGATCTTGTTGATCTTCCTAGACACAAGAAACATATTGGTGTCAAGTGGGTTTACAAAAATAAACTAAATGAAAAGGGAAAGATTGAAAAACACAAGGAAATACTTGTTGCCAAAGGATTCTCACAACAACCAGGTATTGCTTATGGTGAAAATTTTGCTTCAGCAGAAAGGTTGGACACTAGAAGGACTCTCTTAGCCATAGCATCTCAACAAAAATGGATATCAAGTCAGCCTTCCTAAATGGTGTCTTAAAAGAATAGCTTTATGTGGATCAGCCACCTGGATTTGAAGTCAGAGATAAACTATCCAAAATGTATGGGTTGAAGAAAGCCTTGTATGGATTAAAGCAAGATCCAAGAGCATGGTACAATAGAATTAATACTTACCTGATCAAGAGTGGTTTCAGCATAAGCCAAAATGAGCCAACTCTTTACACCAAAACTGATCAGCATGGTAAAATTATGATTGTATGTTTATATGTTGATGACATGATATATACCAGAAATCTTGAGTTAACTAGTTTTAAACATGCCATGCAATCTGAGTTTGAGATGACAGATCTTGGCATCATGAAATATTTCTTGGGAATTGAGGTTGACCAATCAACCAAAGGCATTTTTTCTGTCAGCAAAAGTATGCAACATACATCATCAAAAGATTCTGCATGGAAGACTGCAATCCAGCAAACAATCCTATTCCCCTAGGCAGAAAATTGAGAAAGAAAGATGAAGGACCTACAATGGACCCTACCCTATACAAAGTTTTAGTAGGCAGTTTGTTGTATCTTACAACAACTAGGTTTGATATTATGTATGCAACCAACCTTGTTTCCAGGTTCATGGAATTGCCCAAATATTCTCACTGGAAGATGGCGAAAAGGATTCTGAGATATGTTGCAAGAACTCTCAATTTTGGCTTATGGTACACTTATCTAATGATAATCATCTCTCTAGTTACATGGAGAGTGATTTTGCAGGAAGCCTAGATGACAGGAAAAGCACCTCAGAACATTCTTTTTACGTGGGCACAAACCTGATTTCATGGGCATCAAAGAAGAAACCCATTGTATCAGTATCTTCTGCAGACACAAAGTTTGTCACTACTACCTCAACTTCCTGTCAAGTTGTATGGATGAGAAGAATATTGAATGATATGTCACATACAAAAAAGGATCCAACTCCTATATTCTGTGAGAACACCTCAGCAATTTCTCTATCCAAAAATCATGTGTTTCACAAGAAAATCAATCATATTGACACTCATTTTCACTTCATACGCGAGATATTCAATAATGGTAACATAGCACTTCAATTTTGTGGCTCTCGATATCAGTTCACAAATATTTTTACAAATCCACTCGGAAAATCCATTTTTGTTTTTTAGAGACAACACTTGGGAATTATCAGTGCTGATGTTTGTAACTGTTGAGTTTAAGAGGGAGTGTTAAATATATTTGTAACCTCAAAAATATGTGACTGTACACTGCCAGTTGTCCTGGCCAGCTGTACGAGTTAGTTAGGAACTCTTGTCTTATTTCTTGATTTGCTCGAGCCTATTTAGCTCAGCTATATACTCAATTCTAAATGCTCTGCTCATTTTCTGTGTTTTCCCAATTTTGTATTCTCTGTATTATCTTCTTTGCTTCTCATTTTATCATGTTGACTAAGTCTCTTTCTATAACGCTTTGTTTCTTAAGAGTCTATGGAATCAGCAAGGCACCGTATATAAATATGTTATGTTGACAAGTGAGTGATCTCTATGGTGATCGAGTGTTTGCATTTGTTGTTAAGAAACTATGTTTGTTGTCGGGGATCACTGTTATTCATTGCTTGATGCTACTGGCTCTTAGTTGATAGTTATAATTGTAACCTCAACAGTATGTAACTATATACTGCCAGTTGTTCTTTCCAGTTGTATGGGCCTATTAGGATTTCTTGATCTTCTTGATTTGTTCGAGATTATTCATCTCAACTCGTTTCCCTTAATGATATGCTCTCAATGCTATAGGCTCTTCACTTTCTTGTTCCCAATTATGTCTTCTCTGTATTATTATCTTTTTTCGCTTCTCATTTTGTTATGGTATCAGAGATTAGGATGTAAGCATCTTCACAATGCTTGGAGAGCAGCCTGATCCTAAGAAGAAGAGCACAGAGATTACATTTTCTACAGTCTACAATATGCTCGAATGATAATTGGAGACAACAAGAGAAATGAAGTAGAGTTTCATAAGGATGAAACACTTAAAGATTCGTGAGCATTTAAATTATTTCGGATTTAAAGATTCATGAAATTCTTTCTTCAGAAGGAAGTTTGCAGAAGTAACAAAGGACAAGCTACAACAGTCGTAAGATCGGCCGCAGGAAAAGATCTGATCCTTTAATCAAGATCATAAAGGAGGAGGAGCGCGTTGAAGAGGAGAAAATATTTTCAGCTGTTAGATCTTGGTGACAGCAAGATAAGCCGTCAGATCAAGAAAATTTTAAGTCACGACCATCAAATCTCATTGAAGGGAGATTGATGGTGGGGAGCCATTGCGGATATCGGGAAGGAAATTAAAGTGTGAGCAAGTTGAGACTCTGCAATCCCGCACGATCGTTGATCTTTCTAGATCAACATATCAATGATTGATATCGATCCCACTACAGATGAGCATCTTCGCATTACAGAGATCAGTAAGGAAATTAAAACGTGAGCAAGTTGAGTTTTTGCAATCACTTGTGTTTGTTGATCTTCATCGTCCATTAAAACATGACTGTCAATCTTGCAAAGTGAGATAAAAACCCAAAGGTTAAGCTGAGGTCACAACTCTCGGTCACATGTAGAGAATACAAAGAGAAATGTTTGCAAGATTTGTCTCCCGAAGTTCATCTCGACCTTCCATCGATGAAGACAGGTGGACGAAGGATATTCCACTTCACTAGTTCGAGGTTTGGAGAAAACACCGATACAGTGTTTCTAGAACATTGGAAGCCCCGAAGGCCGAAGTAAATCTCAGTTGTCCAAATCAATAGGACACATGAAGGATAATCTCACACTTCAAGGATTTGACACTCCATAGATTAGCTCGAGTCAACATACATAAATTCTCAAAGGTCAAATCTCTGAAGAATATCTTAGTCATTCATTTGTAGAGGCCTAAGGACCGTTGGATCTACACCTCTACGAATAGTTCTTTGCCTCGGCACTTCACGAGTATTGTGATTGTGAGCGGTGAAAGATATCTGAAGCTCGGAATCCCAAAGTAATTCTGAGTCGTATATCTTGACAAGTAATTGAGACCATTGATCTCTTCCCCTTGTTTGGAGGTTCACGAGTTTGGAGGATTCTGAGGTAAGAAAGGAATATCACTCGGAGCCCCGAAGGCGTAAAGGCACAAATCATCGAAGTAATTGTGGACTGTTGATCTCAAATCAACAAGGACCATTGATCTTTGCATCAATTCATTTATTTGGCCATTCGACTATTCGAAGGAACTGATATCTTCATGCATCTTAACGCTGGAAGACCAAAGGCCCAAAGTGCTTGGTTTCCATCCCCCAGTAACATGAGAAGTTGAACTCCAATTTTTTTTTGGCTCTCGAATAAACTCAGATAGCCCGATTTCGACATTAAAGGATCTACAATTGCCAAAGAACAGAGATCATATCTCTGACTCTGTAGATCGTGTGCTCAGATAGTCAAATCCCACCAGATCAAAGATAAAGAAGTGGTCTACCTTGTGTTGTTCGTCCTGAAGTCACATAAATAACTTCACGGACCTAGTTTTAAGAAAAAGAAACAGGAAGAGCACATGTATGTTTACATAAAGGGGTATCAGTGTGATGAGATAGAATAGTCAATCCACAAGTACAATCGAATTGGTGAATGAAGATCCAAGAAACATTGTCATGGGTCAGCAAAGACGACTCAAGAAGTCCAGAAGATATCTCAGACAGATTTGGAAAGATAACAACAAAGAAATGGCAAAATATTTTGCAAAGATAAATGAAGAGGCTCCAGTTGTACCTGAGGATCTCACACAAGAAGCAGATCAAAGGAAAATTGATGATATTTGGAGCAACATGAGGATTAACCTTCCATGGTAAGAATTTTGAATTTTGGTCTGTTAGAATGAATGCCTATTTGTGTCTTGTAGATGGTTATCATAATCTACATGATCAGGAAAGGGAGGCAGTAGCATTGCATATCATCCAACAATCCTTTGATGAAAGTATGTTGCACAAGGTTGCAACAACGACATCTTTGAAAGAAGTTTGGAGTATTCTGGAAACAAAGTATGGTGAAATATGGAGAAACAATTTATCGAATGTTTCCACTTTGGAAGGAGCATTTGTGTCTGAAGCAGAGCTACCAAAAGAACAGAATAAAGGAACATTTGTGTATGAAGTAGATCTACCAAAGGAACAGAAGGAAGAAGCATTTGTGTCTGAAGCAGAGATACCAAAATAAAAGAATGAAGGAGCATCTATGTCTGAAGTAGAGCTACTAGAAGAAAAGATTGAAGGTGCATATGTGTGTGAAGGAGAGAATGAGAAAATTGTAGATATTGATGGTGAAGCTATCAGTACAACAACCTACATTGATGAAATGATTCAAGTACTGCTTTTTGATGAGAACAAAGAATCAACATCAATGATGATTGATGAACATAGTGTAGAAATTGGCCTCTTTGAAACAAAGGTAAGAAATCTTGAAATTGAATTTGATGATGAAAATTTGTCTTATTATGAGTGCCTTCAAAAATTGTAAGAGAAGAATAAAATTGATGAATTGATGTATGGAGGAGGAAGCCTACTTGGAATTCAAAACCAAGTGGATGATTTGGTGACTACAAAAGCAATGACTGAAAGAAGTTTTGATGACAAAATAATTCAAGCCACTGCACTTATGACTACCAATGAAGGAGCTGAAGAAGAAGATAATGTTGATGCAAATTTGAAATGGATTGAACAATCAATCTATGATGATGATGATGGTTACTTCTCTCAGAAAGAACATAAATAAGAGAACCAATATGGTTCCTATTATAATTTTTATCATAATTACAAGTTGTTTGCGTATGCAGGTGAACAACCAAAAGAAGAAGATGAAGACATGGATGAGGATTTCAATGAAGACTAGTTTGAAACCATTTTCATGCAATGAAGTTTTGAAGAAATCAGATTTTATTCTGAATTAATGTGGAAGTAGTCTGTTGACTGTGTAGCCCAAGCTATGAAGGGAATTGATGATAGTTTGCAGTGGTGACATCAGCCCGCTGTCAAAGACAAATTTGTTGCAGAAGAAGATGAAAGACAACCCATTGTCAAAGACAAATTAGTTGCAGAAGAAGATGAAAGGCACAAGCATAAGAATCCATAAGCATAAGCTACAAGCATAAGCCGCCTCATCAAATTCTGAATATGAAGTTACAGTGACAAAGAAAAAAGGAAAAGCACTAAGCCTTCAGTATCAATTCCAAAATGAAAAAAATGACCAGATAAGAACAATACAGAGTTTGGAAAAAGAGAAAGAAGAAACCCAACTCAAGTGAAAATCCGAAGTCTAGTTTTGTTGTTACGTATTGTAAGCCCAGCCGAGACATAGACCAGAAGGCATTATCATTTCTAAATTCCTTTTTGTTTGGAAAATCCATTTTTTTTTTCCAATTACAACACTTAGGCATTAATGTTTGTAAATGTTGAGTTTAAGAGTGAGTGTTAGTTATAACTGTAACCTCAATAGTATGTGATTATACACTGTCAGTTGTTCTTGCCAGTTGTACAAGTCTGTTAGGATTTCTTGTTTTGTTTCTTGATCTTATTGATTTGTTCGAGATTACTCTTTTCCCTTAATTATATGCACTCTGACACTATGCCCTCTTCACTTTTGTGTTCCTCAAATATTCTACATATGAGAAATGCATTAAGAAATGCATAGTTCACATCAGTTTTGTTGTTTGTATTAGGTGTTTTGAGATTGTATCATTGATGAAGAGAACCCTATGGCTAGAGATAAATCATGTTCTTCAAAACCAACATATACAACTTCAAGATCAAATGGATTCAAACTAAATTAAACATGAAAAAAGTGTTTCCAGATTGTGTTGATTGTATTTGAGTGTATGAGTCGAATTGATCACCCGACTTCATTTGAATATGAGGTCAACGAATGCATGGGACCATGTCTAGTTACATTGACATTTTTGGTTCTTGAGGAGTTTACAGTAGCACTGAAAATGTCTTGGAATCAAAGATTGACAAATGTATTAGGGTATTAAGCCTAGTTGATTTGTAAACCAGTAAATTATAGTCCACTAGCTTCACTATGGGAAATAAAGTATCTTTTAGGAAATAAATTTATTTTCTAGGTCTCGGTTTATACTTCACTAGCTTCACCAACACGGATCCAACTTCACCAACACATATCCTATGGAGAATAGATTTCTTGGCTATCTTAGACTCTGTTCTCAATCTTGTTCAAAGTGATATGTCTTTTGGATATTATTTTACCTCAATCCTCTCTATTGTACGAGGATATATGTAATCACTTCATTTTGCACTAGCATGTACTATTTGCAATATGCCAATTAAAAAATAAGATGATTGGTAGATTCCTTCTCTACATAATTTTAGGTGTTATTTTATTCTTACGTTTTAATTTCAGGCTTTATTTTCTTCTTATTTTAATGCATTTTATAGGTGTTATTTTAATGTTACATTTTAATTTTAAGCTTTGTTTTCTTCTTAATTTAATGCATTTTATACATTAATGTGTTTTGTTTGTGTGGAATTTATAAATGTATTTTGTTTGTGTGGAATTATTAATGTATTTTATTTAAATTAATATATTAATATAAATGTTTGAGGTACGTGGGCTTTGAGCATAGTGTGAAAAGAAATAACATAAGTTCAAAGTTTCTATATTTTCATAAAGGAAATACTCATTTAGATTTTTTTTTAAACTTCATGAAAACTTCATTTTCATAATGTGTCGAATAGAACCCAATCTTGTCATGTGATGAATATAACTCGACGGTGTAATATCATGAAAAAAAACATGGATGTTACAACCTAACGAACATGGTAATGTTGCAATGTCACGATCATAGTAACGTCACATAGTGAATAACATAGTAACGTTGCATTATAAATAACATAGTAGTGTTGCAATCTGCTAAACATAGTAATGTCGCATTGTGACGAACATAAATTCATGTCGTTATGTAACAAACATAGCCATGTCATAGCAATGTGGATAGTAACGTTGAAATGTGAAGAATATAAACAGACATCACAATTTGTCACACATTGCCATGTTGTTGCAACATGATGAAAAATTCATCACGTTACAATGTGATACACATATCCCGACGTCGCAATGTGACAAACATTTCCAAATGTATTAATGTGTCGAACATAATAATGTTGAAATTTTGGAATTTGTTATTTCAGTTGAGACAGGTCAATGGCTACAAGTTTAAGATTTGAGGAAAAACTTGATGGGGTAGTAAATTTTGGTGTTTGGAAGGAGATAATGATTTTGCTTCTATAGGAAAGTGAGTTATGGGAGATTGTTGAGAACTCCACAACAAACCCAGTAACAGTACCTACATATGCTACTCTTCTGGAAACCTACACCAAGAAGAGTATCAAAGATAAAAGAATCATCCTTGATGCCATCAAGGACCATTTGATTCTGCATGTGTTAGGGAAGAAAAATTCCTATGAGATGTGGGAATCCTTGATGAAGTTGTATCAAAGTACAAATGAGAACCAAAAGATGGTTTTGAGAGAGAAATTGAAAATCATTAGAATGACCAAGGATGAAAATGTGCTCACATATCGGGTTGACATAGGTGAGAGATGAACTTGGTGTTGTTGGGGAGGCCATTGTTGACAATGAACTTGTGAGGACAGAATTGAATGGGGTGACCAAACAATGGGTTTTTTTTGTTGAGGGAATTGGTGAAAGGGAGAATCTTCCCAAGTGGGAACATCTTTGGGTTGATTTTGTTCAGGAAGAAACCCAAAGAGGGTATGTGCATGGAAGTTCATCTACTAGTAATGATGAGGAGAATGTGGCTCTTACTTCTAACAACAACAAGAAGTTCAAAAAGGGTCCTAAGGAAGGGAACAAGATGAAGGTTGAAGGCAAGAAGGACATGAGAAAATTCAAGTGCTTTGCATGTCATAAGTTTGGGCACTATGTGGGGTAGTGTGCTAATAAGAAGAAGAAACAGATTGTAGCTTCAATGGAGGTGGAGGATTTTTCCACCAAGTTCGACAAGGATTTTTCTTTAGTTGTGTGTCTTTCCACTAGAGATACACATTCCAGTTTTTGGTATATTGATAGTGGTGCCTCCAGCCATATGACAGGTGTTCATGATCATTTGACAGATATTACACAGATTGGTGATATTGAGGTAGTGCTTGGATATGGTCGGGTGGTCAAGGCATTTGGTAGTGGGATACTATCATTTTAGAGGGAGTCTCAACCTGCCATGTTTGTGAGAGATTTCCTATATGTTATTGGCTTGAAGAAGAAATTGATTTCAGTTTCTACTATTGAGGAGAGGGGATATGCAGTGTTATTTCATGATTGACAGGTGCTCCTATTTCCCAAAGGGTCCAACATCACTTCATCCAAAGTGATTGGGACTCGACATGAGAAGTTGTGCAAGATCATGTTTCATCCAACTAGTGCATTGTATCATACTACCATTAGTAGTGATCTTTGTGAGTTATGGAATAGGAGGATGGCACATTTTCATCATGGGGCTCTGAGGATACTGAGGGAGATTTTCACTGGAGTTTCAGAGTTCAGTACAGAACACCAAGAGTTGTGACCCTAACAGACTTCAATGACACATAGTTCAATTCCACCATTTTCGGTGATGACTGGTCCACAGGGAATAGGGCCACAGATGTTAGGATCACAGGTTAGTGATCCTCAAATTTCAGGATCGTATGCTCCAAATTCTTCTTCAGGTTCACATTCTTCAGGTGATGGGGTTGAGTAGGTGGAGTCACCTCCAAGGGAAACTACTTTATAGAGGAGGAAGCCCAAGTGTCTTCAGGACACTCTAAAGGAGGCTCAGGGTTCTGTGGGGAATCCCAGGTAGGATGTGAGGGAGAGTAAATCTCTTGAGAGATTTTACAACTATCTTGCGATGGTGAGAAACATCAGGGAGTCTAATCCTTCCACTTTTGAGGAGGTTGTTGGAAGTTAGGTTTGGAGAGATTCCATGATGGAAGAATACAATTCCATCATGAAGAATGATGTTTCGGAGGTTGTTCTTAGACCTGAGGGGAAGTTAGTGGTGACTTCTAGGTGGATCTACAAACTCAAATATGTTTCATATGGAAGCATTGAGAAGGACAAATATTGTTTTGTGTCTTGTGGGTTCTCACAGGTTGAGGGAGTTTATTATGATGACACCTTCGCTCTAGTTGCTAGATATACATTGATCGGGGCAGTGATCTCTATTGCAGCATAGATGGGTTGGAAGATCCATCAGATGGATGTGAAGACTGCATTACTAAATGGTCTCGTACAGGAGGAGGTGTACATTAAGCAAACATTGGGATATGAGGTGAATGGGAGAGAGTCTCATTTGTGAAGACTGAAGAAGGCATTGTATGGGCTGAAACAAGCTCTTAGAGCTTGGTATTCTAGGATTGATTCCTAATTGTAGCAATTGGTCTTGGAGAAGAGTGAGGCGGATCCCAACCTAAACTTCATTATGGTTGCAGAGGATCCTTTCATACTCTTTATATATGTTGATGATTTTTTCATTACATGGGTTGAGAGACTCATTACTAGCTGTAAGGAGAACCTTCCTTCATAGTTCAATATGAATGATATTGGGCTGATGCATTATTTTTTGGGGTTGGAGGTTTGGCAGGAGCATGGACACATCCTTTTGGGCAGGGGAAGTATGGTTTTGACATTCTGAGGAGATTCCAGATGGAGTATTGTAGGTTCATGTCCACACCCATGATTACCAAGTGGAAGAATCTCAATGCTTCTGAGTCATAGTTGGTTGATCCTACTTTATATCATCAATTAATCAGTTCGTTGATGTATTTGGTCAACATCAGACTAGATATTTGTTTTGATGTCAACACTCTTAGTCAATTTATGGTGGATCCTAGCAGAGTGCATTGGGTGGCAGAAAAACATGTGCTCAAGCATATTTGTGATACAATGGATTATGTCATGGACTATCTAAGAGGGGATTGAGTTCGATTAGTGGGATATACTGATTTAGATTGGGAAGGATGTGTCAAGGACAGGAAAAGTACATCAGGTTGTTGTTTCAGATTGGGCTCAACAGTTGTGTCTTGATTCAGTCAGAAGCATAAGTCAGTGGATTTGAGTTGTACAGAGGTTGATTATATGGCTTCCAGTCAGGCCATTTGTGAGGCCATTTGGCTTTGCAAGTTGTTGGTGGGATTATTTGGTGTGTACTAGAGACCGAATGTGATTTACTATGAAAATCAGAGTTGCATCAAACTCTCTGAGAGTCCATTTTTTCATGATAATATAAGAACATTTAGATTCAATATCACTTCGTCTGAGATTATGTTCAGAGAGGAGCAGCTGAGCTAGAGTATATATCCACAGATGAGTAGGTTGTAGACATACTCACAAAAGATTTGGCGAAAGGGAAGTTTGAACCTTTCAGAGATAAGATTGGGGTAGTGAGTAACACCTTCCTCAGTAAGAGGGAGTGTTAAAAATAATTAAAAAGTACCTAGGCAAGTGTTTCTCAACACCTAGGAGCCCAGGCAGTGGAAAAATGCCTAATGTGTACCCTAGTCATTTAATTCATGTGATATGAATTAAAAGGGACTTTATGACTTAGGGAAAGTGGCTAAGTGAAGTGAGTTAAATCTCCACCATTCATCATGTCCATTCTCAACCCTTGGATCGAATGACTCTTCACCTGCCCTCATTGAGTCAATTAGAGTAAGGAGGCGACCCCCATTGCATTATTATTCATGAGTTTTGGAGAGAAAGAGAGAGATAGCAAGTCGAGTAGGAGAAGAGAGGAAGATTGTTGATATTGGCATGCATTCCAAGGAAACGTTAACACACAAAAATCGAGGTAGAGGGTACAACCAACAAAGGGTTTGTACAACATGGTTTTTGGAGAGGTCGTACAACAGAGAAAAGTATAGTTCATAAAAGAAGGAGGTGCACACATTTTGAGGCAGGTTGGCATAGAAATCGAGGAACATTTAATGCCAAAATTTCTGTACTACAAACCCATAAATTGTGGCACAAGTTTCTAAACAGACTGTACATCATTAAATGTTGTGACAGTCATACTGTGGTACGCATTTCTTGCACAAAAATTTTGGGACCATTCTGGAGGTTATTTGGCTCATCTTCTAAGAAGTTTGTGTAAATTTTTTCTGTGAATATTTATGTTGTAACAAAATATTTCTCTGAGCTCTGGAAATAATAAAAATCCCCTCTCTCACTACTTTTCCCCTTGATTGTTTTTCTAGGGTCAATGTTAGACCAAAAATCTATGTCTCTTTAATTTTTGAGTTAGTGTGTTGTTGACAGAATTATTTATTTCTGCATTTAATGTTGCTCAGAATCCTCATGTTTCATTTATGAGAATTGTTTATATGTTGAGTAATTGTTGTTTTCATAAAACTAGGTTTTTGGGCATTAAACTATGATTAGTCTTAGTGAGACTTGAAACTAGGTGGAGTCTAAAAAATTTACACACATGAGTAAGGAACATAAGCACTAAAAGCACTTATAATTTGGTATCTTCATTCTTAAGGCACATAAACTCAAAACTAGATATCTCCACTAGGTATCTCCATGAGTTTGGCACACAAGAACTAAGAGCACTCAAAACTAGGTATCTCTCTTGTGTGGATTTATCTTGTGTGGCTATGTTTCATATACTGTATATGAAACATCATACAATCAGATACATATCTATGAAACATATCAGTATCTTTCGTAGATTTCGTTGGTGTTTCATCAGTGTTCTGTAAATGTGCATACACAAAATCTCTCTTCTATATATGCACATTTTGGTTCCATATATGCGCATTTACAAGAGGAAAAAATGCACATATATGAAAGAGAGCTTTCGTATATGTGCATTTTGGCTTCCGCATATACGGAATCTCTATATACGAAAGAGAGCTTCCGTAAATGCCCATATATGAAAGACAAAATGTGCATATACAGAAGAGAGCTTTCCTATATGTGTGAATTTACAGAAGGGAAAAATGCACATTTACGGAAGCCAAAATGCACATATACAGAAGAGAGTTTTCATATATGCACATTTTTTCTTTCGTAAATCTCGCTTCTCTATATGTGCATTTTGGGTTCCGTAAATGCGCATTTACGTAATCCAAAATGCACATATACGAAAGGAAAAATGTGCATATATAGAAGAGAGATTCTGTATATGCGCATTTATGGAAGGAAAAAATGCACATTTACGAAAAACAAAAATGTGCATTTATGGAAGCTCTCTTTTGTATATTTACATTTTTCCTTCCATATATGTGCATTTACGGAAGCCAAAATGCGTATATACAAAAAGCTCTCTTCCGTATATAGAGCTTCCATATATGTGCATTTAAGGAAGCCAAAATGCGCATATACAGAATATAGAATGCGCATATATGAAATATAGCTTCGAAATATGTGGATTTTGGCTTCCGTAAATGCACATATACGGAAGCCAAAATGTGCATATACGAAAGCTCTTTTCCATATATGCGCATTTTGACTTTTGTATATGCACATTTACGAAAGGAAAAAATGCGGATATACGGAAGCCAAAATGCACATATACGGAACAAAGCTTCCATATATGTGCATTTTGGCTTATGTATATGCACATTTACGGAAGCCAAAATGTACATATATGGAAGAGACCGTTCGTATATGCTCATTTTGGCTTCCATAGATGTGCATATACGAAAGAAAAAATGTGCATATATGGAAGAGAGCTTCCATATATGCACATTTTGGCTTTCGTAAATGTGCATTTTGGCTTCCATATATGTGCATTTACGGAAGCCAAAATGCACATATACGGAAGAGAGATTTATGGAAGCTCTCTTCCATTTTGGCTTCTATAAATCTCTCTTCCATATATGCACATTTTGGCTTCTGTAAATGCGCATTTCCGAAAGGCAAAATGCGCATATACGGAAGACAAAATGTGCATATATGGAAGAGAGCTTTCGTATATGTGCATTTACAGAAAGAAAAATGCACATATATGAAATCTCTCTTCCATCTATAGAGATTATGTTGTGGAACCGGTTGTCCCAATATTTTGAGGAACCGATTGTCCCAGTCTAAGAAAATGGTTTGTGGTATCCCAAAATGTACCCACACTCGTTTGAAGAAGATTTTGGTAGTGGCCTCCACTGTGATGCTCTTCTTATAGATGACCAAAATCCTCATCTTGGAAAATTGATCAGCAACCACAAAAACATAATCATTTCTCTGCTTGGTTGAAAGAAGGCCCGACATGTAGTCCATCAATATGGACTCCTAGGGCTTGTCAGGAATAGGAAGAGGGGTCTACATTCAATGTTTCTTAATGGCCAATTTGGCAATGGCACAAGCCATGCAAGACATGATATACTTGTTGACATCATGTCGAAGTTTCAACTAATATAAATGTTGTTGCAACACTCCTACTATATTTTCTATGCCAAAGTGTCCTTCCACCTTACTGTAGTGAGATTCCCAAATACAAGTTTTCTTCCTCCCTTGATGGGAAGAAGAGATGGCTCAGATGACACAACAACCTGTCTTGAAGATGGAAATCAGTGACAATTTTGTTTATGCCCAACATATGATAGGTAGTGGCGAACTTAGGATCTCTCTCATAGAGTTGCGGACATCCAAAGGTCTCATGGCCAGAGGAGTGTAGCACTATGGTTAGTGTTGCAACTGAAGGTCGATTGAGGCGGTGAGTGACATGGTTCATTCTCCATGTCTTATACTTGAAGTTGAGATGGAACTGTTGCAAATATGTGGACCACTTATGATGGTGGTCATTTTGCAATTTTCCTTATGTCTGCATAAATTGCAGAGGATTATGGTCAATGTGGATGATTGTCTCATTCCCAAGATTGTAATGCCTCCACTAGTAGCAGGATTGTACAATGGAGTACATTTGTTTTTCATAAGTGGGGTACTTAAGGATGGTATTTGATTGTGTCTCACTATGATAGACCATAAGATGTACGTGTTGAGAGAGAATTATGACCACAACATAGCCTGAAGCATATGTCTCAATCTCAAAAGGTTGTTGCAGGTTAGGTACCTAGTATATATATTGGTATATACACTATATTAAGTATATATACTAGGTACATTTACTTAATCTATATACCGACATATATACCTGGTATATATACTTGTGTATATAACGACATATATACCTAGTATATATATCAGTATATATACTAAGTATATATACCAATATATATACTAAGTATATATACCGTTATATATACTAAGTATATATATCGATATATATACTTGTATATATACCGACATATATACCTAATATATATACTGAGTACTTTGTATATATACAGACATATATATTAGGTATATATATCAGCATATATACTTAGTATATATACTGACATATATACTAAGTATATATACCGATATATATACTTGTATATATATCGATATATATACTTGTATATATACCGACATATATACCTAATATATATACTGAGTACTTTGTATATATACATACATATATATTAGGTATATATATCAGCATATATACTTAGTATATATACTGACATATATACTAAGTATATATATCGACATATGTACCTAGTATATATACTAGGTATATATACCAACACATATACCTAGTATACTAGGTATATATACCAACACATATACCTAGTATACTAGGTATATGTATATGTGTTGATATACATACCTAGTATATATACCGATATATATACTAGGTATATATACTTAGTATATATGAGTATATATACCAATATATACTAGGTGTATATGTCAGTGTATATATATATGAGTTCCAAAGGTCATAGTTCCAAAGGGCCTAGTTCCACGGGTCATAGTTCCAGAGGTCATAGTTCCTGGGGTCATTTTGCATGTCATAGTTCCAGGGGGTGTAACTCCATAGGTCATAGTTCCAGAGGGTGTAGTTCCAAAGGTTGATGTTCCATGGGTCATATTTCTTGGGGTCATTCCAAAGTTCATAGTTGCAGACGGCGTAGTTCCACAAGTCATAGTTCCAGAGAGCATAGTTCCAAAGGTAGTAGTTCCACAGGTCATAGTTCTTGGGGTCATTCCATAGTTCATAGCTCTAGAGGGCATAGCTCCAGAGGTCATAGTTCCACAGGTAGTTCTAGAGCCCATAGTTCTAGAGGTCATAGTTCCAGAGGGTGTAGTTCAAGAGGTCATAGTTCCATAGGGCGTAGTTCCATAGGGCAATGTTTGAGAGGTCATAATTCACTGTTCCACATGTCATAGTTCCAAAGGTCATAGTTACAGAGGGAATAGTTCCATAGGTCATACTTATAGAGGTCATAGTTCCAGAGGGTGTATTTCCAGAGGTCATAGTTTTAGAGGGCATAGTTCCATAGCTCATAGTTCCACAGCTCATAGTTCTAGAGTGTGTAGTTCCACGGGTCATTGTTCCTGAGGTCATAGTTCCATAGAGCATAGTTCCATAGGTCATAGTTACATAGGGCATAGTTCCATGGGTCATAGTTCCATAGCTCATAGTTCCAAAGGTGATAGTTCCAGAGGTCATAGTTTTAGAGGGCATAATTCCAGAGGTCATAGTTCCAGAGGTCATAGTTCTAGAGTGTGTAGTTCCACTGGTCAAAGTTCTAGAGGTCATAGTTCTAGAGGGCATAGTTCAAGAGGTCATATTTCCATAGGGCGTAGTTCTATAGGTCACAATTCCATAGGTCATAGCTCCATAGGTCATAGACCCAAAGGTCATAGTTCTAGAGGGCGTAGTTCCAAAGGTCATAGTTCTAGAGGTCATAGTTCCAAAGGGCATAGTTCCAGAGGTCATAGTTCCAGAGAGCGTAGTTCCACAGGTCATAATTCCAGAGGTCATAGTTCTAGAGGGCATAGTTCGAGAGGTCATAGTTCCAGAGTTCATAGTTCCATAGGTCATAGTTCCACAGTTCATAGTTCCATAGGACATAGCCTATGATCTATAACATAATTACTTGACCTATATCACTATATTTAAAATATGGTTGGAGCACTTAATAATGTTTTTCATTTCAATCCTATTGCGTTTGTTTTCCTGGTTAAGGTTTGTCACCTATAAATTTCAAGTATGTTTTCTCTCAAGACCATGATATTCATTTTATTTGGAGTTGTGAGACTTGTTCAAGGTAAAGAATTTAGTTTGTGTCTTTACTGGAAGGAAATGGGAGTTTTGTACATATTTAAAATTTAACAATATTAAATGTTAAAACATGTGTACATTGCAATGAATCACTACATACAGAGTAATACTGCAAAAATACACCAAAAAATTTAGAGAAAAAAAATATAGAACCCAAGTTCTTAGTCTTGATATTAAATGAAGTCTTCCATATCTACTATTGTTCACTATCTAAGAACTAGATGTCTTTATTTTCATATTTATATTGACTGTGTTTCGCTTAAATTATATCTTTCCAAACTCGTCCTTCCCTTACTGTCCTTCATGTGAGAAATTGAATATTCAACTCCACTATGAGTTGAATATGTTTTAAGCTTTGTGATAACATAGTAATTTTTTATTAATGGACATATGGGCACTCAACCAAATCTTGGTGCTAATGTATTTTTTATAAGGTCTTCTTTGCACTGATGAATAAATTAATTTATGTTCAAATATTTTACTAAATCATTGCAACTTTGAATTGGTTCCATAAAGAGAATGCATTAAGACTCTTCACACATGACTTTATTTTCCCTTATTTTTAATGCACATCTATATTTTAAGGATAACCTTAGTTTTTAGCTAATTTATTTAAAAAAAAGATATTTGATCTTCCGACCTAAAGAGAATGGTATAGGTGAAGATATCCTAATGCTCATAGATAATGGTGTAGTTTGTATGTACTAATGTTGTTTAAAATAAACTCATTCTATATGACAATTAATTACATCAAATGTAAAGTCACTTCTATCCAAGCTCAATACTCTAACACAGTTTATCAATCCATAAGTACTTAAATTATAATCTCCTATAGAGTTCATAATTTTAATTCCACATGAACTAAGAAATTGTTTTTCCCACTAACAAGAACAAGGGCATATTTTATTGCTTAGTGGGAACCTTGTTTACCATGTCTTAGGGGTTGGGGAACCATGTCACTCTTTGTCCACCTCATCCTTCTAGATTTTTCCTCTTAGGATCCATCAATAAACACTATATTTTACCTTAAAATCCCTTATAATGTGATAACTCAAAGAAACAAAAGGTTGGTGTCTCCTATGGAAATAAAAAGTCAATTTTCATTTCCATGTGGGAGAATAAACATATGAAATCCTTCTAAATATTGAAGTTACTTAGACCTAGGTTTTCTCTTGGGTGTGCTTTAGTAGGAAAGATAATTTAAGGAACCAATTTTCATCAAAATGATTTGTTCTCAAAGGCTTATATGCCCAAAATTTAGTAGCCTTAGGTGAATGATGTTACTTAACATGGAAGAGGCTTCTTCAAGAAAACCTACCAATTTTTTGTTGATACACCATCCAAAGAATATAATGTGGTTCATGGGTATTGGAAACCTATATTGAGTTCATGTTAATAGACATTGAACATGATAAGATAAGATAATTTTATTAATGTTCAATGATTTTATGGATTGGATATCTTTGTCTTGGAAATTGCATACATAAACTAGTAAGAGTGGTTACAATCCATACCTTAGCCATTAAATATTTTAAAGTATCTATGTTATACAACTTTGACCACTATGTGCTCTCTCACAATTGTTTCAAAATCCAAAATGTCTTTGGTAGAGTCTTTGTCGAGATTGTTTCCTTGAGGTGCTTATTGTTAGAATTGAAAACGCAGAAAACACAATTCACATATGATAATTAACAATCACATAAATAAGAAACACAGAGATTTCATGTGGTTCACCCAAAAATTGGGCTATGTACACCAAGCATAGGTATCGATTGTCTTATTATTCAGATCATGGAGATTACAACAAACTTGCAATTTCTCTCATTCCTCTCACTCTATCGTATTTGACTCTACGTGATTACATGAATTTATATACATTTACACAAGAAATTGATTATGAAATGAACTCCTATCCATATTCTAACTTGGTCTATTTTAGTTGCAACCAATGTAGAATAATAGGATCCAAATCCATCATTGGAGGAATTCGTTATCACCAAATCCCAACAATATTCACCTTGATAACAATTAACCTAATACCTTGCTCCTTCAGTTTGTTCATCACCTTTTCTGCAAGACAAGAGAAGCCAACCACCACTGCAGCTTCTCTAATAAACCTGGTTTCATGATCTCGCATGTGTGACTTTCATGAGTTTGGATTTCATGAGGGTTCACTCCACCTCCAATATGTCTTCCACAATTGTGTTGTGAGACATATTTAGTGATATATATCCTCCTATCCAAGGCACCTGTAAAATATACATTACAATTATAAAAGAGCATCTCAGTGTAACCATTATAGGTGACATTTGTGCTTCTCAAATGTTGAAGCACCCATTTCACTACAGCCCCTGAATCTGTCACACATTTGACAACATAATTATCATGTGAAACATATGGTCTTAACCATTTCATCACATACAACAAAACTCCTACTGAACTTACATGAGACATAACCTTTTCTTCTTTATAGACATGACCTATTCTTGAAGAAAACTTATAATGGAAAGTAAGAGGGATAAAAAATGGTTTTTCAAGGTTCATACTAAACTCCAACTAGAGGTTACCATTACCATATCTGTGTACTTCTATGACCATAATTTGTTTTTCTTCTCATTGATCCCTCATCTGAATTGTCCTATCCACCTGAGTCATTTTCTTATTGATTTTATCCATGCTTCGGCTTTCATCGAGCATATCATCAGAAAATAACATCAAGATTGTGAATGTACTATAAAAAAATATAGTCATTCCTACCCTTTGAAAAATTATGAATCACTATGAAGGATTCAAACCTCTTGTATATTTTCCTCGATACTAATAGGCCATACAATGAATTGTCTAGCATGCAAACAAATTTAACGTTGTGATCTTGAATCAACCCTTTTGGTTGTTCCATACATACTATATCTATGTCAATGATGACCTTGTGAGAATTAGGATCCCACACACAACATCCCTTTATACCACCATCATAACTTGCAGAGATATAAAACAATCAGGAATTAAAAAATGAAGATTTTAGGTCTGGAAATGATTTACCGCTTACCAGTACCTGCAATTATTTATTGCTCATATGACCTTGATGCCTCTGCCATAAACAAGAAGATACATATGTCACTTCAAATGCCACTTCAGTACTCCCTTCCAACTTATAAAGGTTATCAACCTTTGTTTCCTTCATCACTACTAAACTACCTTTTGACAGTGTGAGTTCTCCACCTTGACCTATATACTTCTATCCACAAGAATCCAACACTCCCAATGAAATCAAATTTGATTTAAGATCAGGTACATATCCAACATCCATTAATTCCCTAACAATACCATCGAACATCTTGATTCTAATACTGCCAACCCCAACATTCTTACAGGGAATACCATTTCCCATAAACACTACACCCTCATCAATAGATTGATAAGAAATGAACCAATTTATATGTGAGCACATGTGGTGGGAGGCACCGGAATGTAACTGCCATTCTTTTTTATATTGTAAATTACTAGAAACAGATAAAACTTCATGAGTCATACTTGAATTTGTTATAGCCAAATTTTCTTCATTCGTAGAGTTTCCTCGAATTCCTTTCTCTTCCAACAATCTTTCTTGAGATGTCCTATTTTTCCACAATACCAACATTTTTTTTACCCTTTCGGTGTCTTGAACTAGATCGAGAAGAACTTCTCTCATTATTCTCTTTAGTTCGAACTCTGACTAGCATCGCCTCTGAAGTTGAGGTATCTTGACTAGATGTTCTCCTCATCTCCTCAACCAACAAAGCTCCCACAACAGATTCATAATCTAAAACATCTATTGAGATAAAGATAATAGAGGTGACTATATTATCCCAAGACTAAGGCAATGAACAAAATAGTGTAATAACCTTATCTTCATCTTCAAATTTAACTTCCATACTAGTCAATTGAACTATAAAGGTATTGAAGGTATTTAAATGGTCAACAACTTTTGCACCTTTTTTCATACACAAAATGTACAACTATCTCTTCAAGTAGATTATGCTCATCAAGGACTTCATCGTATATAGACTTTCCAACTTGCTCCATAAGCCTGATGTTGTATCTTCTCCTACAATATTAAAGAGAACATCATCCTCCAGACATAAAAGAATGGTACCAAGAGATTTTGCATCCAAATATTCCCATTCCTCATTTGTCATAGTCATTGGTTTATTTGTCTTGCCTGCCAATGATTTTTGAAGCCCTTGTTGCACCAGTAAATACCGCATCTTGAGCTTCCAGAGCTCAATTTTTCTTTTACCACTGAACTTTTCAACTTCAAACTTTGAAATCTGCATCTTAGCCATTAGCACAAAATCTCCTAATGCCCAAATCACTACTTATAATAACCAAGGCCCTTTAAAAATATGGGGAGGAATAATTATTTAAACTCCACAAGGTTTAAAAAAAGTTTAATAAAAAACCTTTTACCAACCTCACCTTTTATTTAAAAATAAAAAAAATTGAAATCACCTTTTTAAAAAATCCTCCACCTTGAAATGGGAAAGTGCCAGTGTTGGGTGATGCATGAACCATAGGCGTGGGTGTGAGAGCATCGGTGCACCTCTTACACTACCTAGGGTCCAACATCAATGAATTTCTACTCAATTTCCTCCTGTGGCACCACGGATCTGACCTCATGGATCTTTAATGCAGCTCTAATACCAATTGTTAGAATTGAAAATGCGGAAAACACAATTCACATATGATAATTAAAAATCACACAAATAAGAAACACAAAGATTTCATGTGGTTCACCCAAACGTTGGGCTACGTCCACCAAGCATAGGTATCAGTTGTCTTATTATTCAGATCATGGAGATTATAGAAGAATTGCAAGTTCTCTCATTTCTCTCACTCTGTCATATATGCCTCTACATGCTTACATGAATTTACATACATTTACACAAGAAATTGATTATTAAATGCACTCCTATCCATATTCTAACTTGGTCAATTTTAGTTGCCACCAACACAAAATAATAGGATCCAAATCCATCCTTGGAGGAATTAGTTGTCACCAAATCCCAACACTTATCAACCATTTTCATTTTAGCTTGATTTTGTCTCATTTAACTAATTAAAGAGCCAAACACATATCTTAGGTCGTGTAGCATCATAAATTAGCTTGTTTCCCTATATCTCCAAATGAATCTTCTTTCTATTTTAATTTAAAGCAACAACGAGAGGGAAAACATATAATATGGAGGAAGACAATAAAATAAGGCTTAATCTATGGATGGAACATTACTCTTTTATCTCTAAATAGTGGAAAATTGAAATAGAAGACTCTCATTTATGAGGCTCCCATTTATGAGACTCTTGCCTTTTGTTATCTTAACAGACTGAAAATTTGTTGTAGGCTGGTGGATTTATAATTTGAAGTAATAGCCAAAGGAAAAATAGATAACATTCTCTCTCCAATTTGAAATGAAAAAAGAAGTCAATCTTTTTTCATCGAAGCAAAATAGTTCCATTCATATTCATATAAAAATATGAAAACGTTACAACCTTCAGAAAAATATGGCATGGAGATTCCACACATTTGGACAATGTATGAATCTCTTAACCCAAATAACGTTTTCAATAATAGTAAGAACAATACAATGGGATAGTATATGAGAAGAGATTAGGTTAGGTAGACAATACAAGTAAAAATCAAAATCAAATAAACAAGCTCTCCGATGTTAGGCATGAACCAACTTTAAATCCTACACGATTCGCCAGACTATCAAACACTACATGGTACCCTTGCTACTAAGTGTTACCAATAATGGAGTGCCCACCAATGTTCCCAGCAAAGGCAAAGAAGAAAGTCATGAAACTATCCACGGGGATGAGATAATTAGTAGTAGGCAGAGAGATATCGACATCGCCCTAGAAATGAAAGACCAGTGTGGGGACCTTCATGGTTTTTATCCCGATAAATCATAGCATCTATCAAATAGAGAAAACCCACCTGCAAACTTAGCGTTCCCAATCTCGACCTTGAAAACATCGCTCACTATGAAAAAACGTGATGCCTAAATTTTCAGCATTCAGTTATCACAGCTATTCCAGCTGTGTAACCATAGCTGCGAAGTGTTGATCAAAATCTTCCACATTTCTACTACTATCCGTTGCATTATAATTTCAGTTCTATTATTTAAGTGTTAGGTTATTTTTCCATCAAATAGATTTTTTTGAGTGAACGAATATTGTGACAGAGAAAGACTTTTTTTTAACTGTTAGAAAGATATTTCTTTGGCATTTTGTGGAACAGAGGATGCTTTGTTTCCCTCTTTGATTTACATTTGTAACAGAGGTACTATGTATCTATCTTCATTCAGAAATAAAGAAAAAGCAAGAGTATTCAGAAACAGAGTAATTTTTTTTCTGAGTGTGAGGTTTATTGTTGTAGTTTCTTTGATTCATATTCAATTTTATGTATTCTATCATTTTTGTTAAGTTTAATCAGGGTCTACATTTGTTCTAGGTGTGACTCTTCTGAGCACATAATTCCTGTAGCGAATCCTTCATTTGGTATCATAGCTTCCAAGTCTATGGTTGTTTGCAGCCAGAAGAAGGAGAAAATGGCCCAAAATAACAATTCAGTCCAATACCAGATTCCTCTTTTCTGTGGGGAAAATTATGAGTATTGGAGTGTGAAGATGAGAACTTTGCTCATCTCACAAGATTTATGGATGCTTGCTTTTGCAGGCTACATAGAGTCAGTTGATCAGGCTGCTTATAATGCATTATCAGTTGATTAAAAGATAGAATTGAAGGAGAATAGGAAAAGGGATTCTAAGGCTCTGTTTCTTCTTCAAATAGGAGTTGATATCTTTGTGTTTCCAAAAATTTCAAAATGTGGAATTTCCCATAATGCTAGGGAAACTTTGGAAAAATATTATAAAGGTTTTGTCAAGGTAAAGGTTGTTAAACTCCAGATGTTGAGATGATATTTTGAGTCTCTATCTATGAAATAAAATGAAAATGTTGAATCGTTTATCACTAGAGTTCAGAATGTTGTAAATGTTATTTATTCTCATGGTGAAATACTTGAAGATAGGAAGATTTTTGAAAATGTTTTAAGAAGTCTTCCCAAAACGTTTGATCCAATTACTATTGCTATAGAAGAGTCAAGGGATTTATATCAGCTAACCCTTACTAATTTATTTGGTAGTCTTCAAGTTCATGAAGACAGGTTGAAAAAGAATGAGGAACCTTTTGATCAGGCTTTTCAAAGTAAGTTGAAAATTGAAGAGAAGAAGAAGCAATTTTCATTTGCCATGAGTGAAGCTTCTACTCCCTTTTTAGAAGAGGTAGACGTCATGGAAGAGGTAGAGGAAGAAGCAACAACTCTAGTAGAGTCATTTTTCAATGCAGCGACTATAATAAATATGGCCACCTTGAAAGCTATTTCTTTAAGAAGAAGAGAGACACCTCTCAAGCAAATTTCAGCAAGAATGTGAAATCTCTCAAACTCTTTTTCTTACAAGTAATTTCCTTGAAGCTAAAGATGATTTTACATGGTGTTTAGATGGTGTTTTTCAAATCATATGACTAGAAACAAAAGTATGTTTGTAAAGTTAGATAAGAGTGTGAAGGGAAAAGTAAATTTTGGCAATGATAATGAAGCAAATATAATAGGTAAAAGTACCCTTGCCATAAAAGTCCAAAATGGAGGTGTTATGTAGGTACAAGATACTTTGTTTGTTCCAGGTTTAAGGCACAATTTTATTAGCATAGGGCAACTAAACTCTAAAAATTACAAGACTATTTTTGAAGGAAGGTTTTGTAGGATTTTTAACAATATTGCCCTAGTTGCTAAAGTTCCTATGATAGAAAATAGGATGTTTTTGATGAGAATGGAATAAAATATATCTTGTTTGAAGGCCTTAGTTGATGTGTCTTGTCTTTGGCACAAAAGGTTAGGACACCTTAATTTTGGATCTCTTTCTATGCTGCAAAAGAAGAATTTAGTAAGAGGTTTATCCTGTTTCACAAATCCTGGTAACAAGTTATGTGAAGGTTGTGTAATAGGGAAGGAACACAAAGATAGTTTTCCTTTTCATCAATTTACAGCACCAGAGCCTTTGTCTTTAGTACATGCAGATATTTGTGGCCCAATGCAAACTTTTTCCCTTACAAAAAACAAATATTTCCTTATTTTTGTCGATGAATTTTCAAGAATGTCCTGGGTTTATTTTCTAAGTGAGAAGTCTTAAGCTTTTAGCATTTTTCAAAAATTTAAATCACCTATTGAGAAGGAATCAGGGTTCTATTTGAAAGATTTAAGAACTAATAGAGGAGGAGATTTCACCCCCAATGATTTTAAAGATTTTTGTAGCTCAAATGGCATAAAAAAGGAGTTAACTACAACTTACTCTCCTCAAAAAAATGGTACAACAGAAAGGAGAAATGGAACAATTGTAGAGATGGCTAGATGTATGTTAAAACAAATGTATTTTCCAAACATATATTGGGTAGATGCAGTGAATTCAACAATATATATTCTCAATAGAAATCTTACAAAAATGGTAAATAACTCTACTCGTTATAAAGCTTGGTTTTGTAGAAATCCAACTGTTTCTCATTTGAAAAATTTTGGGTGTACATGCTATGTTCATATTCTTTATGAAATAAGACAAAAGATTGATGGAAAGTCTGTAAAATGTATTTTTATTGGATACTCAAATGAAAGTAAGGATTATAGGTGTTATGATCCTCTTACTGATAAGCTTTATGTAAGTAGAGATGTGATATTTGATGAAGGGGGAGTTTATTTTAAAGATGAAAGTGAAGATAAATTGGTTACCCCACATATTGAGAATTTAATCCTTGATGATAATGAATCATCAAAGCATCCATATACAGTAACAATTTTAGGTTCATCTACAAGAAGTTCTCTATCAAAGGCATCTTCATCTAGTTCATAAACAATTTCTCAAGAACCATCTCCTTCATCTAGTTCATCAACAAGTTCCCAAGCAACATCTCCATCTAGTCCTCCTAGAAAAGCAGGAAGTTTGAAAGAGATTTATGAGACATCAAGGTATGATAATGATCATTTTTCTCTTGTTTCTTCTGCAAATGTTGAGCCTGTCAATTTTAAACAAGCTTGTTTTGTTGAGCCATGGGTGCAAGCAATGGAGGATGAATGTCTCAAATATAGAAAAATGACACATGAAAGTTAGTTGAACTCCCTCATGGAAAATCTTCTATTGGAGTAAACTGGATTTACAAGCTGAAATATAATATGGATGAAAGCATTTCAAAACACAAGGAACGTTTAGTTGCAAAGGGGTATGTGCAAAAAGAAGGCAGTGACTATGAGGAAACATTTGCTCCTGTAGCAAGACATGAAATAGTAATAAATTTTCTTTCCATTGCATCTCAGTTAAAGTTGAAATTTTATCAGATGGATGTCAAATATGCTTTCTTAAATAGATATTTGAAAGAAGAAGTTTATGTTGAAAAACCTCAAGGTTTTATTGTTGAAGGTAAAGAAGATAAGGTGTATAGGCTTAAGAAGGCACTTTATGGTCTTAAACAAGCCCCTAGAGCTTGGTACTCTAAGATTGATAAATACCTTCATGATCATGGTTTTGTTAAGTGTTCTTCTTAAAGTGAAGTCTACAAAAGGTCATTGGATCAGATTTTATTATTCTCTTCTTGTATGTAGATGACTTAATATTTATGGGCACCTCAATATCACTTGTGAAGGAGTTTAAAGAAGAAATGAAATTAGAATTTGAGATGTCTGAATTGGGAGAAATGTAATATTTTATGGGCATGCAAATCAGAAAAACAGCTGAAGGTATATCTATTTTCCAAACCAAATATGTTGAAGACATGTTGAGGAGGTTTAACATGCATAATTGTAAAGCTGTGAGTACTCTTCTTGTTGTTGGGAGAAAATTGATGAAAGAAGATGAATAGTCTCTCCATGATGCCACTCTCTATAGATCCATGGTTGGCAGCTTAATGAAACTGACCACTACTACACCAGACATTATGTTTTTTGTAAGTCCGGTTGTTGGGTTCATGAATCAACCTCATGAGTCTCATTGGCAAGCAGCCAAAAGAATACTCAGATATGTAAGTGGTACCATATTTTTTGGATTGTTTTATAATGCTACTAATAAATTCAATGTTGTAGCATACACAGATGCAGATTGTGTAGGTAGCTTGGATGATCACAAAATCACTTTAGGATATGCTTTTGTTTTTGGAGGAAATCTTGTTTCTTGGAGCATAAAAAAGAAACCCACAATTTTTCTCTCTACGGCCAAAGTGTAGTACATTGCAACATCATCTACAAGAACTCAATTCATTTGGATGGCAATATTGTTAGAAGAATTGGGCATGGAAATTCATAAAGCTATTAAATTTTATTGTGACAATCAAAGCACAATCTCTATGACAAAGAATCCAATTTTACACAGTGGGAGTAAACACATTGACATTCACCAACACTTCATCAGAGATCTTGCCCAACACGAGTTTCTCTTTTTTGAATTTTGTAAATCTGATGATCATCTTGTAGACATTTTTACTAAGGCTCTTCCAAAGGATCGATTGGAGAAACTTAGATAACAGTTGGGAATCCTCAAACTTGACATCAAGGGGGAGATTGAAAAAATGTGATGCCTAAATTTTAGGCATTCAGTTATCAAAGTTGTTCTAGCTGTGTAACCGTAGTTGCCAAGTGTTGATCAAACTTTGCCACATTTATACTCCTATCCGCTGCATTAGAATTTCATTTCTGCTATTTAACTGTTAGATTATTTTGCCATCAAATAGAGTTTTTTGAGTAAACGAATATTGTGATAGAGAAATAATTTTTTGTTGACTACTAGATAGAGTTTTCTTTGAAATTTTGTGGAACAGAGGATGCTTTGTTTCCCTCTTTGATTTATAGTTGTAACAGAGGTACTATGTATCTCTTTTCTTTCAGAAATAAAGCATGGACAAGAGTATTGAAAAACAAAGTAATTTTTTTTTCTGAGTGTGAGGTCTATTGCTGTAGTTTCTTTGATTGATATTCAGTTTTCTGTATTCTATCATTTTTGTTAAGTTTAATCAGGGTCTGCATTTTTTCTGGGTGTGACTCTTGTGAGAACATAGTTCCTGTAGTAGATCCTTCACATTCTGGTATAAGAAGAATCAAATAAATGCGTCACAGAGGTCCCAGAATTGATAATGAATCTGCCATTGCCATTCACATCCATCTGAAACACAGAGTCCGGAATGGAGGTGAGTCTTGAATAAACTAGAACTGAGCATAAAATGCACAGGAGTGGAGATTTTAAAAAAAAATGAAACAGAGGATGGAGGGATGAGGAGCAAAATTAAAGTGTGCATTACATCACATCTCCCTATGTCAGTTGGCTCAAACATCGAGAGACCATGTCAGATGAATTCGCAAGTAGGGGAATGATATCCATGGTATCACAAGAGAGATGGACGACCATACAACAACCTCCCAATCATTGGGCTGTTGCATGGTGGATATGTTTCACCCAATATTTTTAGGGAGACACTTGCATTCATGGGTCCCTCTGTCAAAATATTGTGGTGGACAGTGTGAAGCACTTCGTGTCATCATTGATTTATTTTTAAAGAAATCCCATCAGGGTAGATGGTGTGTTCACAACAAGCCAATATTATGTTATTATGATTTAGGTAATGATCCAAAAATGGTTTTTTTTTATTATAAATCTGTCTTAAACATGTGCCCACTCTTATATTGGTTGATTATATGTTTTGATAATTCCCATCCACTTTTGCACTATCTAAATACTATAATAAAAAACAAAACAAAAAATATGTGAACACTATATGAAAGTCTGCGTAAATGGCACTTGAATTCATCTTTTTTTTTTACACCATCATCTATGTCCACATGTTCATGTGTCGTTCGTACCTATAGATTATGAGATCTACATTAGCTACAAACATTAAATCATGCATAGTTGGGATGGAAATCCATAGAGTGAAATAAGCATCCGTCAGTGCTCTACATGTTGACGTACCCAGCTATAGAAATTTAATACTCGGCCTGATAACGTATATACCATTGGATCTCAGCATGCAATGGTATAAGCATGGCGATCAGTATGCAGTTTACTGTAGAGTTTTTAAGACTGTTGTAGGTGTTATATACATAGTCGTATATATCTAAAGGTATATATCAAGACAATCCCACGATATATATACTAGCAGTTATAGTCTTAAAGACTCTACAACAGGCTGCATATTTATCGCAATATAGACATCAGCAAGCAGTCAGGTGTGTATTTCTGGCCTGTTGGAAACTGGTGACAAAGAATTCTTCCATGAATAGGATTTCAGATCCTATAATCCAACATTGGTTGTAACCAATATGACCAAGTTAGAATATGGAAGATATTACATTTAATAATCAGTTTCTAATGTACATTGCTATAAGTTGATGTATGCCCATAGAGGCTGAAGAGTGTGAGATGAGTGTGAGCCTACTGTAATCTCCTTGATCTGAATAATAAGACAATCGATACCTATGCTTGGTGGACGTAGCCCAACGTTTGGGTGAACCATGTAAACTGTTGTGTTTCTTGTCTACATTTCTATTGATTGTCTTATTTGATATTTGTGTTTCCGCATTTGCAAATTACAACAAGTGGTATCAGAGTAGAGTTGGAAGCCAAGTTGGAAGTCGCTAAAAACAAGAAACGTTGATAAGGTGTCAAGCAATGTCATCTTTTGCAAGGGAGTGCCAACGTTTACTCGGTGATTGGCTACCATTGCGAAGGGAGTGTAGGCATTGGGCAACAGATCTAGGGGGAGCGCCACTCAGAAATAGCGTTGGGATCTTAGAGGGAGCATCGAGAGGGAACCAATGCTCACCTTACCTACCAAAGGGAGCATCGGTCGTATTAGTGCACTTACGAACTTCTCTTGATGATACTTCGGCGCCCGTCCATGTAATCCAAAGGAGCATCAACCTCCTTTATAAGACACTCCTATGATTATTCTTTTTGAAAATTAAAGGTATACTTTTATATGAAAGTGGAAAGGTTTTATTATATTTTGGAATTAAAATATAATATGTGAAGGTGGAGGTATAGTTGTATATGAAAGTGGAAGGATTTTATTATATTTTGGAATTAAAATATAATATGTAAAGGTGGAGGAGTGTTTTTTAATTAAAAAGAAAAAAATGTCAAGTCATGTGGGTGAATATGTTTTAAATCTTTTTTAATTAAACTTTTTTACCATTATTCCTCCACATATTTTTTGAAAGGGCCTTGGTTATTACAAGTAGAGGTGTTTTTTTTTATGTTTCCTCTAATGAAAAAGATGTAGAGTGTTAAGTTCAAAATTGATAAGTTCAATGGCAAGAATAATTTTGAGATATGGAAGGTTAATATGCATGATATGCTCGTGCAACAAGGCGTGGTGAAGGTGCTTTTGGGAAAATAAAAACAACCCACATCCATCACAGAGGAAGACTGGGATGAGGTGGATGCGAGAGCATTGAGTGCCATACGCCTATGTTTGGTCGACGATGTTTTGTTCAATATTGTCTCAGAGAAGACAAAAACAGGTTTGTGGACGAAGTTGGAAAGCATGTACATGATGAAATCCTTGACGAACAAGATCTTCCTGAAAATACAATTGTACAATTTGCACATGAAGGAAGGTAAGAATATAGATGATCATTTGAATACATTTAATACTCACTTAGTTCAGTTGACTAGCATGGGAGTGAAATTTGAATCTGAAGATAAGGAAATTACATTATTGTGTTCTTTGCCTGCGTCATGGGACCACTTTGTTACATGTATTAGTTTCTATTCAATAGAAAGTATTGAGCTTAATGATATTGTTGGAGCTTTACTTTCTCGGGAAACAAGGAAGAAATCCAATCTAGAAACCTCTACATCTGAGGCCATGGTGATCAGAGGCAGACCTAAAGAAAGAGGACACGGTCAGAGGGTTTTCTCTTGGTCAAAGTCGAAGGGAAGAAAGAGAAAGCTTAAGTGTTGGTTTTGTGGCAAATCTGGACACCTGAAGAAGGACTGTTGAAAGAGACAACAAGCCTCCAAAGAAGACCCTCCAAAAGAGACGAAGGAAGCAAACGCAATTGAAACAGATTCAGTAATAGGTTCATGTATGGTTGATGAAGTTTTATCAGTTAGTATAGGTTCATGTCATGATAAACAGTGGTTATTAAATTTTGTTGCTTCAAACCACATGTGTCTTCATGGACATTGGTTTATTACTTACCAGTCTATAGATGATGGATTAGTTTACATGGGAAATGATATTTCATCTAAAGTTGTGGGAATTGGTAGAATTTGAATTAAGATGTTTGATGGAACTGTTAAAATACTAATTGATGTAAGACATGAACCTGAGCTAACGAAGAACCTAATCTCTTTGGGAGCCTTAGACATAGGAGGTTACAATATTATTTTTCAAGGTGGAGTTATGAAGGTCTATAAAGGAATTATATTAGTTATTAAAAACAAGGAGGTTGGTAACCTGTTTCTATTAGAAGGGAGGATTGAATCAAATCATACGACAGTGGTATCTGAGAACAACAATGATTCTATTAGAATGTGTCATAAATGGTTGGGTCATGTGAGCGAACAAGGATTAAAGGTATTAACCGATCACAAGTTACTTCCTAGTCTAAAGTCTTTAAAGTTAGATTTCTGCAACCGAAAGACACACCAGTGAAGGAAACCTTGATTATATCCATTTTGATGTTTAGGGACCATCCCCTACTATTTCATATAGAGGATCATTATATTTTGTAACTTTTATAGATGATTTCTCTAGGAAGGTGTGGATCTATATGTTAAAGAGTAAGGCTGATGTATTTACAGTTTTCAAGCAATTTTGAGCTTTAGTGGAAAAGAGCACTAGTAAATCCATCAAATGTTTAAGAAATGATAATGGTGGTAAATTTACGTCAATGGAGTTTGAGAATTATTGCAATAAATTTGGGATCGATAGGCATAAAACCACTACCTATACTCCTCAAAAAAATGGAGTTGTTGAACTCATGAAAAAAGACTCTTCTAGAGAGAGCAAGGAGTATGCTTAGTAACACCAATTTGCAGCAGGAACTATGGGAAGAAGTAGTAACTACAACTTGTTATCTGGTGAATCGATCACCATTAGCAACAATATAATGCAAAATTCATGAGGAGGTATGGACAGGTCACCCTTGTAATTATTCTAATCTTAAATTTTTTGGTTGTGATGCCTATGCTCTAATTCTGAAACATCAGCGTTATAAATTAGATTCAAAATAAAAAAGATTTATCTTTGTTGGATATGGTGATGGTATTAAGAGGTACAGGTTGTGGGATCCTACTGCCCACAATATCACCATTAACATAGATGTAATATTTGATGAACCATCTCTCATCAAATCAAATGTAGATGTTCAAATGAAACAGGAAGAAGCACCAAAGTATTAGCAAATTCAGTTTGAAACTAATGAAGGTGAACATGAACAAGTTTCAGAAGATATTCATGAAGAGTCTCCTGCAACAAAGGAAGACATCGTTGATGATGATAGTAAACAAATTGTGGATGAGCCACAAACTTCCCTAAGGAGGTCTACATGGGTCAAAAATCCTAGAAGAAGGTATGATGATTTTATTTCATCAGTTTCTTTAAGTACTAATGATGATGAACATTCATGCTATTAGGAAGTTGTGAAGGGTTCGAACAATGATAAATGGAAAGAAGTGATGAAGGATGAAATGAAGGCATTAGAGAGGAATGCTACATGGGACCTGGTAGAACTTCCAAGAGACATAAAAACTGTAGATTGCAAGTGGGTCTACAAGTTGAAGAAGGGTGTTTATGATAAGGTGGAAAGGTGCAAACCCAGGCTAGTTGCAAAAGGATATGCTTAGAAAAAAGGTATTGACTTTCATCAGATTTTTTCACTAGTGGTAAAGACTGTTTCAATTCGAATTGTGTTAGCATTAGTTGCATTGCTTGATTTGGAGTTGGAGCAACTAGATGTTAAGACTGCTTTCTTACATGGAGATTTGGATGAATAAATTTACATCGAACAACCGGAAGGGTTCGCTCAGAATCGCAACAAGAAATTTTCTTGCAGGCTCAAGAAATCATTGTATGGTCTGAGGCAAATGCCCAGACAATGGTACAAGAAATTTGACTCTTTCATGGTGAGCCAGAATTATAAAAGGAGTGAGTATGATCATTGTGTCTACTTTAAGAAATTGAATAATGGCATATTCATTATCTTAGTATTGTATGTTGATGATATTCTTTTAACAAACAAAAACATAAATTAGATCATCATATTAAAGGCTCAGATTGCTAGGATGTTCGATATGAAAGATCTAGGAGAAGCAAGGAAGATTTTGGGCATGGAGATATTAAGAGACTAGAGGAATGGTAAGCTTTGGTTGTCACAATAGAATTATGTTGAGAAGATACTTTTGAGGTTTGGTTCACTCCCTTTGGCTTCCCATTTTAAGTTTTCTTCGAGTTTATGTCCTAGAACAAAATAAGAAAAGGAATATATGTCTTGAATACCATATGATAATGTAGTAGGAAGTCTAATGTTTGCAATGGTTAGTACAAGACCAGACATTTCACATGCAGTTGGGGTTGTCAGCAGATTTATGGAAAATCTAGGTAAAGAGCATTGGACAACAATGAAATGGGTGCTTCAGTATCTAACGGGCACAAGTTATCACTGTATCACCTATAAAAGTGGTTGTGAATTAGTTTGTGGATATGTTGATTATGATTTTGCAGGCGATTTGGACAAGAGAAGGTCGGCTTCAGGGTATGTATTTACTCTTGCATGTGGAGGGATTAGTTGGATGTCAAAGCTACAGAACATTGTCGCTTTATCCACTACAAAAGCAGAATACGTAGCTGCTTCACATTCTTGCAAAGAGGCAGTTTGGTTGAAACGTTTGTTTGGTGAGTTTGGAAGGATGAAGGACAAAGTAAAGTTACTTTATGGTAGTCAAAGTGCTATTCACTTGGTTAAGAATCTAGCCTATCACAGTAAAACAAAACATATACCTATCAAGTGCCATTTTGTAAGACAGGTCATTGATGAAGGTGGAGTCTCTCTTGAGAAAGTGCATACAAAAGAGAACTGCGAAAACATGTTCACAAAACCAATGTTGTTAGAGAAGAGAAGCCACGATGGTTCTTGGCTTCTTTTGGATTGCAAAAAAGGTTATGAACAAAGAAAGAGAAAGGTATCAGGTTAATTGTTGTGAAGGTGGATATTGTTGGATACTGGTGACAACGAATTCTTCTATGAATAGGATTTCAGATCCTATAATCCAGTGTTGATTGTAACCAATACGACCAAGTTAGAATATGCATGAGATTACATTTAATAATCAGTTTCTAATGTACATTTCTATAAACTGATGTATGCCCATAGAGACTGAAGAGTGTGAGATGAGTGTGAGCATGTCGCAATGTCCTTGATCTGAATAATAAGAGAACCGATACCTATGCTTGGTGAACGTAGCCTAGCATTTGGGTGAACCACTTAAATTGTTGTGTTTCTTGTCTGCATTTCTATTTATTGTCTTATGTGGTATTTGTGTTTCCACATTTGCAAATTACAACATGGCCGACCTTTTGTGTTTCAACATTTGAAAATTACAACATGGCCAACCTCTACGGCCAAGAGTCTCTCGACTCTCCTATCAAAAAAATCTATCGATTTGATGTCAAAATAATGATATTCTCATGTGAAGTCATTGAGCTTCACTTTTCTTGATTCTGTGTCAGAGAGTCACTGTACGCTTTGCAGTACTCTTATTTTTTTTTATTTTTTTTGGATTCGATGAACATACCACGCATTGGGATCTATATAAGAAACATATCTTGTAATGGTTTTTAATGGTCGATTGGGGTTAGGTCGATTCGGCTTTGGTTTTAACCCATGGGAGTCCAGGGTTCAATTCTCTCAAAATTTATGTATAGGCAATTTCACAAGGAACACGCTGCAGGAGTTTCGCACATTTCCAGCAGCAATGGGTTAGGGCGATTCAATTTTCCATTCTAAGTGCAGTGTCCTTGTATTTCTTTCCACATATCTGCTAATTGTACATTAGCTATTATGACTTTTATTTTTCTTTTGTTGATGACCACTAATCCCTAATTTCGATCATTTGAATAACTGAATTGGGGATCGAGCATCTTCTTTCCCCAACTCGGTATTAAATGACCTAACAAGGGATCAGTGTTCCTCAACATAAAAAGGAACATAAATGATCATGATTATCTGCACTTAGCACATAAAGGGTCTGTGCTCCTCGGTAGAAAGAAGAACAAAAAATACGATGATCATGTACACTTAGCAGATATGTGGAAATAAATACTAGGATCCCACAATTGGAGTGGGATGCTGGATCACCCTAATCTACTGCTCCTAAGAAATAATTAATAATGGGTTAATAATGGGGTATTCAAGCGAGTTTTTTTTATGAATCCTTTGATATGGAACCTGGGTCCGAGTTTTGTGGAAGCTGCAAATATGGTCGTAAGAGCCTGCATGGTGAGCTCAGGATGGAGAACTACAGTTATCGGGTTACAAAATACATTTGCCCCAGGCCAGGCATTAACGTTCCCGATTTTGTAAAGAACGACTTGGAAGGAGATGGATCTAAGTGAATTGGTTATGTTGCAGTTACAGAGTGAAAAGAAGATCAAACCACTGGGATGCGGGAATATTTTGCTAGAATTGAAAGGTATTGCTAGGTACGAGGAATGCCTGGCCAATCTTGCATATATCCTTACTCTTGTCTGTTTCAACCCTTGCGCAGATGTGAAGGTAAAGATGGGATTTTAAGGCTTCTATACTTTAAATCTTTCGACCAATAGCTTCAATGATGGAAGGGTTAGAGATGGACACAACTTTTCTCTGAGTTTTCCAGCTTGCAGAAGAAATAAGGTAAGATAGCAATGTAGAAGAAGGGTGATTTTAAAGTTATAAATACAATTCCAAAAACATATAAAGAGTTTTAAAAGCTATTTTAGAGTTTGTAGGTATAAAGAGTTGTAAAAGTTGTTTCAGAGTTTGTGGAAAAAGTCACTTTAGACTAATAGGAAAAGCAACTTCAAAACTAGATACTATAAGTTGGAGAAAAAACACATTGATTTGAACTGGGGATTTTTGTTAGAGATAATGCTTACAGTTGTTGTAACAGTGAGTTTCTAGGTTAACTATGACCATTGTAACTGTGAGTTTCAACTATGACTGTTGTAACTATGAGTTTCTAGGTTTATTATTTTTAGCTAATCAGATCCACTTTCTTAGGATCTAGATTGCTAGGAGTCAGTGATTTGTATGCTATATATGTAACCTCCATTTGTCTATTAAGGAATACAAACTATTCTTTGTGTTTGAATCTTGTGCAATGGCTTCTCTCTCAATTTCTAAGTTGGTATCAGAGCTGGTTCTGGCTTAGACTCCTTCATGGGAGGGCCAGGAATATGTGAGACACTGAGAGTTGATCCTTTGCACATATTTAGCTTAGGGAGTGTTGAATTTCTGAATTTGCTTAGGGAGTGTTGAATTTTTGAATTTTTTGTAGAAGTGTGAGAATAGATTTATTTTGTGAGTGTGTTTTGTTGTTTGTCTTGTGAGGAGTGCTGACCTATGATTTTATGTGCCATTTCTTTTGGTAGCTGCTGAGTGGAGATAAGTATTGATCAAGTCCTTGTCAGCAGAGAGAGAAAAGTCTGTTACCCACGAGAGTCATCGTTGTTGTGCTTGCTAAATCTCAAGTATTTTAATGTATAACTGACAGGAGTAGGATGTCATACATTAACAACGCAAAATATTTGGAATTGGCCAAACTGGACTTCAATAATATGCTAGTGGTCATCTTTGATTCCAGATCCTATCTCATTTTCTGATTGAGATCGCAACAGTTGTGGGATTTCAGAGTTTAGTATTTAGGTCTCAAATTATTAAGATTCATTTCTAGGTTGAAGTTGTCGAGAATCACAGGCAGTCTCATTGTGGGGCCAGGTCTGAAATTTATAGTAAAAGATGTCTATAATGTTCTTGGATCTGTGTGTAGTATTCAATTTTTTTATTTGGTGTGCAGTTTGTGATTTGTAAATTTATATGATTATGAAGAACCCAATATAAAACAGGGTGATGTAATTCAACCTTGTAGTTCTTGAGTACTTTGATGCTATAAGAATGCATTACTAGTTTGAGTATGTCAACAATTCTGTTAAATGCTGGAAGGTCTTGTTGTACTTCGGTGTTCCAAGCTAATCAGTTACGGGTTCTCATTGTGTTGGTAAGTGTGTGTAAAAAGGTCATTTTGTAAGATCGATTACTGAATATTTCAGTATCGAGACTATTCTTCGAGGTAGTTTAGAATTGTCGGTCCTATAGATACTTCAAAATGGTCGGAAGCGGTTGTATTTGTGTTGTATGAAGTGGTAGATTGAAAATGATGGAGAGAAAGAGCGTGTCTATGAAGTTCAGAGATGGGTGTAACTGCGTATGAAGACCAGTGAGACATAGATGACAAAATTTGTGTTGTAACCTTTTGTTATGTTTTGTAATTTGTGATTGTGATATTTGTAATGTAAGCATTAAGGGAGGGTGTTAGAGATAATGCTTACAATTGTTGTAACTGTGAGTTTCTAGGTTAACTATGACTGTTGTAACTGTGAGTTTCAACTATGACTGTTGTAACTATGAGTTTCTAGGTTTACTATTTTTAGCTAATCAGATCCACTTTCTTAGGATCTAAATTGCTAGGAGTATGCTATATATGCAACTTCCATTTGTCTATTAAGAAATACAAACTATTCTTTGTGTGTGAATCGTGTGCAATGACTTCCCTCTCAATTTCTAAGTCTTTCTGCTCATACTTTAACCACATGTGTTTACAAAAATCTCTTGAAATCTAGTTCCAATGAATAATTAGAAAAATATGTTAAATCGGTTCTAAAATAGACATCTCCTGTCTATGCCCAACTGCAAGAATATCTTGCATCAAATTAGTGTTCACTATGAGCAGCAATATAAATTTCGAATTTCCATGCCTTCTATTATTTGCATATTTTAGTTATTTTCTTGGTGATTTCTATGTTATGTTTTTTTAACAGATTTAAAAACCATAACCATACGAAGGGTTGTTTTCCTTTGTGGGGTTTAACCACCCATTAATATTACAAGATTATGAAAACAAACCTCATATTTAAATTTTGGTTGGCAATTACAAGATTATAAAACAAACTTGATATCGAAATTTTGGAATGCAATTATTGTTAGATATAAGTTTGGATTTGTTAGATCTAATCAGTTGTGGGATTTTTTCACCAACTATCAGATCATATTCACATCTATCACATCATATTTTGGTTGAGAGACTCCAACTATCAAATTCTATATATGTTTGTATGGTTGAAATTTAAGTGCTGATGAGAAAATCTTATGTATAAATATATACTTGGTTAAATAATAATATATATAAAATTATTTATTATTTCCATGCTGATTTGATAATTTTCATATCAGAGCTGGTTGCTCTGGACTTAACTCCCTCACTGGAGAGTCCAGGAATATTGGAGAGCCCAGGAATATTTCGAGAGTCCATGAATAGTTATGAATATCATGAAAAAAATATGAAATATTGAAAATGTGATCCTACATAGCTATAAGAATAGATTAGATTGAATGACAAGAGATTTGAGTGTGCAATATGGTTTGTAAAGTAAAACAATAATGTGTGAGCAGTGCAAGGTTTAGAAATCGCTGTATAAAGCAAATTTTCTGCTGCGTGAAGGATTTGAGGAAAACCAGCAAGGGAATGCTGGCGATTTCACTGTCTCGTAAAGAGTTCAATTAAGTGAAATTCATGGCAGATGTTTCATTATCCGTTAATGAAAGTTAAGGGGAGTTTAATTAATGAAAGTTAAGGGGAGTTTAATTAATTTGTTGTATGTTTTAATGTAGATCCATTTGATGTATACAATGCCAGTTTAATCAATTTGTTGAATATTATGATCGCCTTAGCGTAGAGTTAGTGATTGTCTCTAGAGCGTAGACTTGAGTAATGAGGCTGCACGAGGTAAGAGAAAGAGCGGCTTTGTCTTGGACGGGTTTGTTGGTTCAGGCCTGGACTGTCTCCTCTGGAGGAGTCTATGGTTGTTGTGATCAAATTTGGTCTGAACTGCCAGCAATAGGAGCACGTTGTATATATGTATTGTGGAGGATAGCGATATCAGATTAGCGTGTGTATCGATAGCAAAGGAGATGGTTGTCACCTTGGAAGAAGTTTTCCTCACTATGAAGGGCGGAGTTCAAATATTCATCTATCTACTAGTGTTAATAGTGTCTTTTTAATATTTCGAAATGTATTATGAATAACGAACAGAGTAATGTAATTTAGGTTAATCAAAGTTTCAAAAATATTTTTATATAATTTCAATATTGTTATTTGTGATGTAAGTATTTGTTGATGGGTGAAATTGACCACTTGTCAACTCGAGGAGTGAATCTGGTTCGGGGTTGTCTAAATAACCCAAGCCGTTTGGATTAATCCACTCCGACGGGTTTAGCGGCTCTGTTGGCCAATCTAAGTCCTAGGAAAGTGAAAAAACTAAACTAAAGAAACTAACTAAGTTAAAAAAAATAGCTGCTGCAAACTATATACAAGTCTAATATATATTCATAGTTCGCTAAATAATATCAATAAAATAGTGATCCTGCTTATTAAATGTACAGTGTATTGATATATTTAAATCTCTATTACATGTACAGTATTCACAAAATGCAAGTTTTAATAGAAATTTGCAAAATCCTATATGAATTAACTTATGACAGTGAAGCTAGTGTTTTTTTATTTTTTATAACTTTTATAAACAAGAAAAGAAATGCCAGCTATCTAGTTGATAAGTAAAAATAACAATCTGCACTGTGTATCTAAAGTACAGAAATGAAAAGTGAAACGTGTTTAGATTATAGCAAATTTATATATTAATTAAACTAATTAAATAGCACTAACAGACTGACCTGTAATAGCGTTTCTTGTTCGCCCTGTGCACAGTGTTCGATTTCGTTGTTTGATGGGGGTAACCCACACCAGATTTTCCCAATGCTTCTCGTAAACAGGAAGCAGTGACGCTTGAATACTAATGACAGAACAAGCAAGACATATAACGACAACAATTTTATAATTTACAAATGATTACATTAAGATAAATCTCACTGAAAAGATTTGTATATAACTGCTCATTTAACAAAGAAGATTAACCCTCTGTTCATTAAATTAAAACATGATAATTGTTGTATGTAAAATGAGAGACATCAAATATGGACGCTATATAAATCATATCATATCAACCTGTAACAAATTATGATATCTAAAGTAGTTAAAAATTCGATTACAAATTGAAATGAACAAAAACTTGAACAAAAGTATGATATATTGAAGCTAAAGGCATACAAACATCTACTTTAATTCGAGTTTGAATAATCATCCATCCATAGTCTCTGCTCCCAAGTAGTGATGGCTTTTGTTTACAAAAATAATACATATATAAAGGCCACAGGATCAAACATTCCTTGTGGAAATTATCAAAAGTTGTTGCAAAAATTATGGGAACAATCTCCTAAATTCCTATTTCTATCTAAGACTAACAACCTAATCCAAAAGTATGTAAAGAAAAAGCATGTTCAAAGATGCCACAGTCGATTCAAATTTCCTTTTAAATTCGTGTGTACCTGTAAATGCACAAGAATACACGATTTCAGATTATGTTTAGTTGTAAAATCAACAAAAATTCAAATTTTTATGACTAGCTACAAAATCTCAAGATTCTGTAGCTAGTCATTATTTACAAACATAATCGTATTGTATCAATTCAATCATAACAGAAAGAGATGTGATTGAGCAAACAAATCCTTTATGCTAATTCAAAGAAAACAAAATCATTTTAAAATCATTCTTGAAATACCATACCTCGGTTTCATGGATTCGATTCGATCAAGCTATTTTTGAATTAACAATGGCAGTGGTCGCCTCTACATTTTTGAAAATGACAGAGGTTGTGGTCTTTTGCCTTTTATCATTAGCTTGCAGTCTGTCATTTTATTTGGTTAACACATTTACTCGGTCCTCCAAGGACTTGATTTGGGATTGGAGAAAACAGACGTCTGTATAATATCGGTCGAGCCATGACTTGCATTCATTGCACTGTGGTAGATCAGGTCGTGTAATTACAGGTGAGGAATCTCTTAATTTACCAGTAGTTCCACTGTCGAGTTTAAACCCGGGGAAGTTGGGGTCATCTCTAAGGCATGACAGGAGGTTCATCACATAGTCATAGGGCTTGACTGAACAAAGGTCGTGTGAGTATCAATACTCCTCGCTTAGAAACCGCTCGATTTCGGAATCGGAATCTTCACTCAACAAAATTGGTTTTTGGTCTTTGTTTTGTTTAGGTTTAATACGAGCACACCTTGATACCCAATGCGTGGCTTTTTTACCTTTGCAATTGACATCATTGTTACCCTTACCTTTTTTCCTTGCAGACCTTTTAACAGGCTTACCACCATCTTTTAGGCATGAATCAGGCAGGGTGTCGGTTTGGGTAGGGTTCGGGTAGGTCAAGGGTTCAAGAGAGGGTAAGAGTGTAGGAGGGAGCACGCCAGGCCCAACAAGGGTTTCTATGGCCACGTTTTTGTCAACTTGTCCAATTTCAGGACTAGCAAAGCCATTCCTCAACAAGAAAGCTTCCCAACAGTCGCCACTCAACCTCAAATGATGAGTCACAATAATTATAATTAAACAGTGGTGGAAGAGGTTGGAGTCGGCTTTCTCCCTCTTGAAACATTTAGCCATTTTATACAAACTCTAAAGGAGGAAATGTGGCATATTTAAAGGAAAATCTATGAAACTCATTTGCAGTCGGAGGTGGTATAGGAAAACTAAGCCGTATCTACCCTCGCATGTAATGAACTGCTTGATAATAGCCAATAAATCATGCCATTGAGATTTAAGGGTTGTAACCGGCATACCTTCATCACAACTGTTGATCTTTCTTGAGGTAAACAACAGTGGCCATGGTACTTCATCAACCTTCAAATTTTTAAACCATTTTTGCCCTTCGGCTCGAAGACCAGTGGCAGAGCTAAGGAAATCCTCATTCAATTCGAGTTGGATGTCCCCAACTTTGGCCCTGCAACCATCGAATGTAAGTGCAAATTGTTGGGTGACTACCAGGTTGAAACCCTCGAACTTCTCAATAAAAACCCTCCAACTATTCCTTTCTAGGTCCTCTCATGCGTTATCAAACAACAACAAAGTTTGGATGTTGTTGGGCTCAATTCACACTACAGGAGCCATAGAAAATAGCACAAGATCAATAGGGTAATTGGCGAGGGAGTTTGACATGGTAGACACAGAACCATTTTTCCCACAGCTTCCCCAAAACAAGCAAAGGTAGCCTGAAATGCAAGATAGAGTGTTAATGCTTATGCGTGCGAGGGTGGTGGAGTAAATTGAAACCATGAAAAACTATGATGTTGGTTTGTACAATCAACGCCGCCTTGGTAAAATGTTTCATTCAAATCACAATAGTGTATATCAAAATCATTGTAAACAACATGTCAAATGGATTATCACATAACCATTGAAAACCATGAAATACATAACCAAAAATCGATCCGAATGTTAAAAAAAACAATGGCATTTGCATGATTTAAAAGAAACACAAACATGTCGAATATTGCATCAATGATTACATCAAAGGCACCAATATGTCGAATAACTATTGCATCAATGAATTTATAAATCGAAATCATATTAACAATAGTCAAATGCAATGTGAGTAGTGGTTTGGTGTTTTGATAAATGTGTGACTAGTGGTGAGTTGGAGATAAAAGAGTTTTCATGCTTGCAGTCATGAAAGATCATTTTAATGCAACTCAACTGTAGGTTTTCACGCTTGCAGTCGTGAAAATGAAAACGAAAAGCAGGTATGCGAAAGCGAAAGATAATAACTATTTTTTATTAAAAAATTGCGACGAGTATTGATGGTTCAAAACCCTTGTGTAGGCAGCTTGTAAGGAAAAGATAGGAATGAAAATGGCTACCAAAATTGGCGACACACTAGTAGAAGCAGTTATCTCTTCCAAACGAACAAGTCTAGATTAGGATAATGAGAAAAACTCTAACTCAAAAACAACCAGAAAATTGTTTAAACATCATTATCAATCATAAAAATTCCAGCTTGTTATTTTAAAAGATGAAAACTGATAGCAATCTTAACAAAAGTGAGTCACAATATTAAGGATAAAATGTCCAATACTGTTGACAAAGCCACTGTTACCAGCAAACATCCATAGCCTCGACAGGGTTTCCATTTAACCCACTCTGATATCTGTATCCTGCCAAGAAGTTCTAGATCATAATAAAGGACATTTTAAGGTCAAGAGATTCCATATTTGAAAATTTTCATATACCCGACATTGCTTCACTGTCAACGGGCCTGTTCAGTACCCCAACGAAGTTATCTTGGTGTCATGCATGCATTTACCCGCTGCCAGCAGACATGTTCAGTATCCCGGTGGGTTTACAAGCACTTCCCATAGCTCTTTAATGATTTATTTGGTTTTTTTAAAGATATATAATTGAGCAGGGTGACACTAAAAATTTGTGATATTTTGGACATATTTTAATAAATTACAGACCTTGAGAGAATTTTTTTTTTTTTTTTTTAACTATCATTCATTAAGACCTAGAGACAGTTTGTTATAAACTGACCTTCGAAGGCAAGGAGACATCTTTTGAGTTTTTCTCTTAAGGAATGGGGACAGTGTAAGAAGAAATGGATGATCATGAAAAGCTTCAGTTACAGATTGAAATCAATAAACTCCTTTACAACAATAGGATTTCTTTAACATGGTTGTAAATTTCAGAAGCATATCATAATTGATGTTTAAACAAACTTTCAACAGTCATTTTAGAGGGGAAATTTTTCTGTTCTCTTTGTCTGAACAGTTCATGGTACAGGTATATGTATTTCAAAAGTAAAAACTGATAAGCGTAAGGGAGAAATCAAAACCAAAATAGGAAAAAAAATGGAAAGCAAACAAAAGAAAAATATTTACACAGTGTACAAAGGGTGGTCATCAAGCGAAATACCTTTTTAGAGCTTGGCCATTCACTGGATAGGTGTTTGGTTGTCCCTCTAGACTCTGTAACCTAAAAGAGTTGGGACCCAATTTCTCAGCAATAAAAAATGATCCTAGCCATAAGTTTTGAAACTTCGTCTCCCTTTCCCTCATGTGGTTTGTCCAATTTTAGGACAAGGTCACCTACTTCAAAGTTCCTGTCAGAGGCAGAGTTGGAATCAAACCATCTTTTAACCACAATTTGATGCTGATCTAACTTTCGTTTTTCTTGAGCCCTTACCTCTTTTAGTTTTAATAATGCGTTAATTCGATTCTCCAAAGGGGGGCAGTCCTCTTCCTGTATTTTCTGTGATAGCTGCAGTGAGGGAAGAATAATATGTGGTGGCGTAATTACTTCTCTGCCATAGACAAGAAAGAAGGGAGAGTTAACCATAGCAGTTGTTGGAGTTACTCTATCAACCCAGATTGCATTTAGCAGTGCATTATGCCAATTTTTGTGATTTTCAGATACTGTTCTGTTGATGATTTTAATCAGATTCTTATTAGTTGATTCTGCCAATCCATTTCCTTGAGGGTAATAGCTGGAAGAATATTTTAATTTAATTCATTTTTCTAGAGAGAACTCACTCATCTAAAGAGACAAAAAATATGAAGCGTTATCGAATACTAAATAGTCAGGGATACCAAAATGAGTAATAATATTTGAATTTAAAAAGGCAATTACCTGACTGATATTTATAGCTTTTAATGGGGCAGCTTCGGACCACCTAGTGAAGTAATCTATGGTTGTTATGATAAACTTATGTTGTTGTGAGGATGACAGATTGATTGGACCTATAATATCAAGACCCCACTGCTGAGAAGGGGAGTCTACTAAAATAGGTTGCAAAGGGAGGGTTGGTTTCTGTATCCGTCCGGATGTTTTTTGACAAATAATACGCATGTGACACAATGCATGAGCAGTTCTAAGAAGTGTAGGCCAGTAATAGCCTACTCTTAATACTTTATAGGTAGTGGTATCCTGACCAAAATGTCCATCAGCTTCTCCTACGTGCAATTCTAATAAGACCTTTTATGCTTCATCTTTTTCAGGACAGTGCATGCAATTCTAATAAGACCTTTTATGCTTCATCTTTTTCAGGACAACGCATTAGTACTCCATCAAAATTTTGATGAAACAGAATACCATTAATTAACTGAAAGGAAGAAGATTTCAATCTTAATGCTCTTCTTTTAGTGGGATCCAGGTGACGGGAAGCTGACCCATGTTCAAGACAGAACTTTATATTGTCATACCAAGGACTAACAGGGTTTTGTGCACAACAGATTGAATTTTGGTATTGTTATTCTAGGTTTGACATATTGTTTTCCTCTTGCTGTCCTGCCGTTGAGTCAGCGACTAACTTGCATAGCCCTTGGCCTCTCACTATTTGTGCTGGGGTGATTTCTATGTCATACTCTTGTAAGGAGGTGACCCAGTTTGCTCTCTTTTCACCTACTTCTTTTTGCACTAACAGATTTTTGACAGCTAGGTAAGGAACAATAATTTTCGTCCTAGATTTCAAAAGATAAGATCGGAAGTGATTTACTTCTTTAAAAACAACATAGGCTTGCTGATATATTGTTGGGTAATTAAGTTCTGCGCCTTTGAAAGCTGAGCTCATAAAGGCAATTGGGACTTCATTGTTTTCAACGTTCTTTTGAGTTAGGAAAATAGTGTAGGAGTGGTCAGAAGCAAATGTGTAGAGAGTGAAGTCTTGCAAAAAGTCGAGGCTCATAAGAGAAGGAGCGTCTATTATGGCCTTTTTTGTTGAATTAAAAGCTTGGTTTTCTAAGGGTCCCCAATGATATTGTGCGTCTTTTTTTATTAAATTCTATAAAGGTCTCACCATTTTGTAAAAATTGGGGATGAATCTCCTAACAAAGTTTATCTGGCCTAGGAAAGAATGCATAGACATTTTTGACGAGGGAGGGGGGAGTTTCGAGATGACTTGAGTCCTTTCAGGGTCGATAATCATCCCTTCGCTTGACACAATAAATCTTAAGAGCTTACCCTGTTCTACTGCGAAGATAGATTTTTTAGGATTCAAGGAAATTTTGTACTTACGACATCGTTGTAGAACGGATCCCAAATGAGCTAGATGATCAGCTTTGTTTTTCGAGAATACAGTAATGTCATCTAGGTAAACTATGACGAATTGATTGATTAAGCCTCGAAAAGTGATTTCCATCGCTCTCTGGAAAGTGGCACTAGCATTAATGAGTCCAAAGGGAATTTTCCTATAAGCGTAGGTGCCCCATGGAGTGTGGAAGGAAGTTTTAAGTTGGTCTGGAGGAGACATCAGAACTTGGTTATACCCTGAAAAACCATCCAATAAGGATAATCTTTCAGAACTAGATACTTGTTGAAGGATATGTTCCATGGGTGGGACAGGGTAGTTGTCTTTATCAGATGCTCAATTAAGGTTTCTGAAATTGACACATAGTCTAATTTCACCACTCTTCTTCCGGACAGGGACCGGATTAGAGACCCATTGGGTGTGCCTAACTGGGAAAATTATCTTATCATTCAGGAGTTTATTTAATTATTTTTTTACGGTTGGTTTCTTGTTTAGGGTGCATTTTTCTTAGCTTTTGTTGAAATGGCAAGGTTTGCGGTTTCATAGGAATGACATGTTGTATGATGTTAGGATCAAAGGTTTTTAGGTCATCATACGTCCATGCAAAAACATCTTTGAATTCCTTAAACAATTTAATAAACGTTGCTTTATCTTGTTCAAAACAGCCCACCCCTAAATTAATGCATTGTGGATTGTCATTAGTTCCCAAGTTTACTTTTTCATATGATAAAGAGGAACTATTTGTTTTACAATCGACTAATTTTTTGAATTTGTCTTGAAGATCATAAAATTTTTCTAATCTAAATACAGATTTAGGGATAGAATTTACCATGTTCGATGAAGATTCAGGAGATCTCGAATCTGGTATTACCGTGAAATCATGAAGATTCTCGTCATGAGTGCATTCGTTGATCACTACTCCTTGGAAAGTTTCTTCCATATGTAGGAAACTAATAATTTGTTGATCGTCGTCGAAGACTCTCCAATTTGTGATGTTGTTGGGAACGGATGGCCTGAACAACAGTTCAACGGAGAATGAATTCGGGGACAAGCCTTCTGCAGGAAAGAGTTTCGAAGCTACATTAGCTAATAAATAGGCTTCTGAATTATTCAATCTATGAATAGAATTTATGTTAAAAGAAGAAAAATTATTCATCAAATTCCATACCTTAGATTGGTATCTTTTAAGATGCGCAGATAAACAGTAGATAGAATCTCTTACCTGTCTAACCACGATTTCTAAATCACCAAAGAAAGTCAAATTTTGAATGTTCATATCTAATGCTTTCCTGAGGCCTTGCAATAAAGCCTCATATTCTTCTATGTTGTTTGTACATTCAAACTCTAACCTACATGCAATTAGGGTTTTGTTACCTGCCGGATCAATAATAACGTAGCCCGCACCAACTCCTTCCTTGGACTTTGACCCGTCAAAGTAAAGAGACCATATTTGATTTTTGTCGGGTGCATGAGACCATTGGATAGAAACTGCAGGCTGCATATATGCCACAACTTTGGACTGTTGCTCCGGGTTAGTGATAGCGGAAGTCTCGACCATGAAATTACCGAAAAATGTATCCATCCTTTGTATTTCGGGTGAATCGGCAGAAGGTGTAAATGGTTCATTGGGATCATTCAAATCTGTCACTGTGAACTTTAGGTAACGTTCATGATTTATCTTGATTTTGTTGGGCTTTCCATTCTCGGGCAACCACAAGTTAGACCAATCTGTCGCGAAATAGTCGTGTAGCTTCTCTTACCAGTCTCTACTTAAAAAAAAACCATAAACTTCTGGAATATCCACAACAATAATATCAATCACTTGATGAACTTTGGGGTTAGACGATAATATTATAGGCACATTCCTTAATTCTCCTATAACTTTAACACTAGTTCGATCAAGTTGGATCATCTTTAAGGTGGATGGTTCAACTTCGACATTAATCTTCTGACACACAGACCATGGCATTACATGGTATGATGCTCCTGAATCTACCATACAATTGTGCATGTTCCTATTAAAGATTTCAAAAGTTAACAAAAATGGAGGTACATTTCTACGAGTAGTGATGGTGGACGCTTGTTTCTTTTTACTCACAGCCTCTAAAACTAATTTATCTACATTTGTTACATTATTTATAGGAAGGTCTCTCTTCTCATGAGGATCAGAGGTATTTTTAGCGGAGGCCTTCTGAGGAACTTTTGGGTTGTTCTGAAAAACTTTGTTACTACTTGGATTGTTATTTTTTCTATTCTCTATGATATTCTGTAACATTTTTTGTAGCAGAAACGAGAATTTTAATAATTCATAAACATAAATGTTAGCCCTTAACTTTTTTAGATCTTCAACTAAATCATAATCTAAGCTTGGGTTCACATGATTCTGTTTAGTCTCAGTTGTTCTAGACTGTTTCGGGGGTAAAGTCGTAGTGTTTTCAGAAGAAGGTTTGTTTGTTGTCTTACTCCTAGTATTGTAGGGATGTACTGTCTCAAAATTATCTTGAAAAATGGTATCTGAGAAGTGTCCAAAAATTTTCGAAGAAGATTCATCTTCTTCAACTGTCTCTTGTTCAACTACTTCCTCAGTGATCTCAGGGGGCATCAAGTTATCCTGGGCTTCTAGAGTCTTTTGAATGGCTAATTGCAGGCTTTCTAGATTCAAGCCTTTGGTATTTGAATTAGGTTGGTTAGTGGGAAAAGGCTTCCTAAATGGGGGTTTATAAGCCTCTTTGCTCGAAGAAGCTTCTTCGGCTATCCTTTTCAAATCTATAACTTGATTTGATAGTTTTTGAACGACTTTTTGTAAGTTTTCTAGATCTGAGCTTTCAGGTTGTCTTTTGTTTTGGGTAGGTATAGAGAGGATTTCAACTTTCTTTTTGGAAGATGAACTAGTCTCTATTTCGTTTCTAGTAGTGTATTTTAAGCTAAGGATGTCTTTCTCAATCTGACTGGCCTCTTCGAAGGCCTCTAACAACGTGGATTTCTTGGATCTCTTTACCCAAATGGCTATACTTTGATGTAAGGATTTCGTATAGTATGCTATGATGAGATTCTCGGCAGGCATCGAATCCGTAGGGATTCGGTTCTTTAGTGTTAAGAATATTTGGTCAAAGTCTTTGATTTTCTCTTTGGGATTCATTCTTAAACTAGAAAGCTCCATGACTAGAACTTATGGCGACTTTTCGTCTCCAAACTTCTCAAGAAAACATTATTCAAACTTCTCCCATGACACGATGGTATGGGGTTGCTGGGCAAAGTACCAGGTAGAGGCATTGCCCTCGAAAGTGTAGGGGAACAATCTACAGACTACTTCTTTGTGCTCGACATTACGAAGTCTAATGGCTAACATAAAATTTTTAATTTGATCTTCGGAGATCTGTTTAGAGTCCGGGTCAAACTTGGGGAGCACTTCTCCAGATGTTTGGGCAAGGGATGTTGAGGCCTGGGTACAGCTACTGCATCTTGGTTGAGCCACGGTCTGGCAAGATTGTTCTGGTTGGGCATTGGTGTGGGTGTTGTCGAAGGTTGGGATGAGGAACTGCCTTCATCAGAAGAGGCTTCTCCAGAAGAAGAAGGGGATGATGGAGGTGGTGAGGGTGGTATACCATATCCTCCTGCTACAGGAGTGAGGATTGGATCTGTAGGGTTTAAAGTGAGGTTAGTGCCTCCAAGTTGTTCTCTGATATCAGAGAAATCTAATGGTTAGTCTAAAGGTTGGTTTGGTTGTCTTAAACAGGCGAAGGCACTATGTGTTCTTATGAGATATTGGCGGACAATCTCTTGTACGTCACCACCTGTAGGATTTGGGGTTACTGGTTCAACTGTGATTCGTAGATGGTCATTTCATGTGGTTGTTGTTTGAGGGACGATGTTTTCGTTTGAATGAATTATTGTCACTATAGGTGAGCGGTTGGGTGGTGGAGGTGTCTTACGACCACCTCATGCCATTAATAATTTTGAGGAACTCTTTCTAGCGCCATTTGTTGACGGGCAAAATTGATCGCCCGTTAACTAGAAGAGTGAATCCAGTCTGGGGTTGTCTAAATAAACCAAGTCATTTGGATTAATCCACCTTGACGGGTTTAGCGGCTCCGTTGGCGAATCTAAGTCCTAGGAAAGTGAAAAAACTAAACTAAAGAAACTAACTAAGTAAAAAAAAACAGTTGCTGCAAACTATATACAAGTCTAATATATATTCACAGTTCGCTAATTAATATCAATAAAATAGTGATCCTTCTTATTAAATGTACAGTGTATTGATATATTTAAATCTCTATTACATGTACAGTATTCACAAAATGCAAGTTTTAATCGAAATTTTCAAAATCATATATGAATTAACTTATGACAGCGAAGCTGGTGTTTTTTTATTTTTTATAACTTTTATAAACAGGAAATGAAATGGCAGTTATCTAGTTGATAAGTAAAAATAACAATCTACACTGTGTATCTAAACTACAGAAATGAAAAGTGAAACATTTTTAGATTATAGGAAATTTATATATTAATTAAACTAATTAAATAACACTAACAGACTGACTTGTAATAGTGTTTCTTGTTCGCCTTGTGCACAGTATTCCATTTTGTTGTTTGATGGGGGCAACCCGCACCAAATTTTCCCAATGCTTCTCATAAACAGGAAGCAGTGACGCTTGAATACTAATGACAGAACAAACAAGACATATAACGACAACAATTTTATAATTTACAAATGATTACATTAAGATAAATCTCACTGAAAAGATTGGTATATAACTGCTCATTTAACAAAGAAGATTAACCCTCTGTTCATTAAATTAAAACATGATAATTGTTGTATGTAAAATGAGAGACATCAAATATGGACGCTATATAAATCATATCATATCAACCTTTAACAAATTATGATATCTAAAGTAGTCAAAAATGTGATTACAAATTGAAATGAACAAAAACTTGAACAAAAGTATGATATATTGAAGCTAAAGTCGTACAAACATCTACTTTCATTTGAGTCTGAATAATCATCCATCCATAGTCTTTGTTCCCAAGCAGTGATGGCTTTTCTTTACAAAAATAATACATATATAAAGGCCACAGAATCAAACATTCCTTGTGGAAATTATCAAAAGTGGTTGCAAAAATTATGGGAACAATCTCCCAAATTCCTATTTCTATCTAAGACTAACACCCTAATCCAAAAGTATGTAAAGAAAAATCATGTTCAAAGATGCCACAATCAATTCAAATTTCCTTTGAAATTTGTGTGTACCTTTAAATCCACAAGAATACATGATTTCAGATTATGTTTAGTTGTAAAATCAACAAAAATTCAAATTTTTATGACTAGCTACAGAATCTCACGATTGTGTAGCTAGTCATTATTTACAAACAAAATCGTATTGTATCAATTCAATCATAACAGAAATATATGTGATTGAGCAAACAAATCCTTTATGCTAATTCAAAGCAAACAAAATCATTTTAAAATCATTCTTGAAATACAAAATTGGTTTTTGGTCTGTGTTTTCTTTAGGTTTATTACGAGCACACCTTGATACTCATTGCACAAATTTTTTACCTTTGCAATTGAAATCGTTGTTATCCTTACCTTTTTTCCTTGCAGACCTTTTAACAGGCTTACTACCATCTTTTAGGCATGATCCAGGCAGGGTGTCGGTTTGGGTAGGGTTTGGGTAGGTTGAGGGTTCAAGAGAGGGTAAGAGTGTAGGTGGGGGCATGACAGGCCCAACAAGGGTTTCTGTGACCACGGTTTTGTCAACTTTTCCAATTTCAGGACTGGCAAAGCCATTCCTCAACAAGAAAGTTTCCCAACAGTCGCCACTCAACCTCAAATGATGAGTCACAATAATTTTAATTAAAAATTGGTGGAAGAGGCTGGAGTTGGCTTTCTCCCTCTTGAAACATTTAACCATTTTATACAAACTCTGAAGGAGGAAATGTGGTATATTTAAAGGAAAATCTATGAAACTCATGAGCAGTCGGAGGTGGTATAGGAAAACTAAACCGTATCTACCCTCGCATGTAATGAACTGCTTGATAATAGCCAACAAATCATGCCATCAATATTTAAGGTCTGTAACTGGCATACCTTTGTCACAATTGTTGATCTTTATTGAGGTAAACAACAGTGGCCATGGTACTTCATCAACCTTCGAATTTTTAAACCATTTTTTTCCTTCAGCTGGCACACTAGTGGCAAAGCTGAGGAACTCCTCGTTCAATTCGAGTTGGATGTCCCCAACTTTGGCCCTGCAACCATCGAATGTAAGTGAAAATTGTAGGGCGACTGCCAGGTTGAAACCGTCGAAATTCTAAATAAAAACCCTCCAACCATTCCTTTCTAGGTCCTCTCGGGTGTTATCAAACAACAACAAAGTTTGGACGCTGTTGGGATCGCTTCGCACTACAAAAGCCACAGAAAATAGCACAAGATCAACAGGGTAATCGGTGAGGGGATTTTACAGGGTAAACATAGAACCATTTTTCCCGCAGCTTCCCCAAAACAAGCAAAGGCAGCCTGAAATGCAAGACAGAGCGTTAATGCTTATGCATGCGAGGGTGGTAGAGTAAATTGAAACCATGCAAAACTATTATGCCGGGTTGTACAATCAACGGTGCCTTGGTAAAATGTTTCATTCAAATCACGATAGTGTATATCAAAAGCATTGTAAACAACATGTCAAATGGATTATCACATAACCATTGAAAACCATGAAATACATAACCAAAAATCGATCCGAATGTTAAAAAAAAACAATGGCATTTGCACGATTTAAAAGAAACACCAACATGTCGAATATTGCATCAACGATTACATCAAAGGCACCAATATGTCAAATAACCATTGCATCAACGAATTTATAAATTGAAACCATATTAACAATCGTCAAATGCAAAGTGAGTAGTGGTTTGGTGTTTTGATAAATCCGTGACCAGTGGTGAGTTAGAGGTAAAAGAGTTATGACCACATAAACAAATAGGTTCATAAAACTCCAAAAGATGATTTTAATGCAATCAACATGAATCTCAACTGTAGTTTTTCATGCTTGCAGTCGTGAAAATGAAAACAAAAAGCAGGTATGCGAAAGCGAAAGATAATAGTGTCATTTTTTATTAAAAAAATGTGACGAGTATTGAGGGTTCAAAACCCTTGTGTAGGCATCTTGTAAGGAAAAGATAGGAATGAAATGGATGCCAACAATGGAAACAAACTGGTAGAAGCAGTTATCTCTGCCAAACGAACAAGTCCAGATTAGGATAATGAGAAAAACTCTAACTCAAAAACAACCAGAAAATTGTTTAAACATCATTATCAATCATAAAAATTCCAACGTGTTATTTTAAAAGATGAAAATTGATAGCAATCTTAACAAAAGCGAGTCACGATATTAAGGATAAAATCTCCAATACTGTTGACAGAGCCACTTTTGCCAGCAGACGTCCATAGCCTCGACAGGGTTTCCATTTAACCCACTCTGATATCCGTATCCTACCAAGAAGTTCCAGATCAGAATAAAGGGCATTTTAAGGTCAAGAGATTCCATATTTGAAAATTTTCATATACCCGACATTGGTTCACTACCAGCGGGCCTATTCTTTACCCCGACGAAGTTATCTTGGTGTCATGCATGCAGTTACCCGCTACCAGCAGACGTGTTCAGTATCCCGGCGGGTTTACAACCACTTCCCACATCTCTTTAATGATTTATTTGTTTTTTTTAAGATATATAATTGAGCGGGGTGACGCTGAAAATTGTGATATTTTGGACATATTTTAATAAATTACAGACCTTGAGAGAATTTTTTTTTTAACTGTCTTTCATTAATACCTAGAGACAGTTTGTTATAAACCAACCTTCGAAGGTAGGGAGACATCTTCTGAGTTGTTCTCTTAAGGAACGGGGACAGAGTAAGAAGAAATGGATGATCATGAAAAGCTTCAGTTACAGATTGAAATCAATAAACTCCTTTCAAACAACAAGCTTTATTTATCATGGTTGCAAATTTAAGAAGAATATCATAATTGATGTTTAAACAAACTTTCAGCAGTCATTTCAGAGGGGGAATTTTTCTCTCCTCTTTGTCTGAACAGTTCATGGTACAGGTATATGTATTTCAAAAGTAAAACTGATAAGCGTAAGGGAGAAATCAAAACCAAAATAGGAAAAAAAATGAAAAGAATAAAAAAGAAAAATATTTACACAGTGTACATAGGGTGGTCATCAAGCAAAATACCTTTTTAAAGCTTGGCCATTCACCGGATAGGTGTCTGGCTGTCCCTCTAGACTCTATAACCTGAAAGAGTTGGGACCCAATTTCTCAACAATTAAAAATGGTCCTAGCCATAAGTTTTGAAAATCCATATGCTCTCCCTTTCCCTCATGTGGTTTGTCCCATTTTAGGACAAGGTCACCTACTTCAAAGTTCCTATCAGAGGCAGAGTTGGAATCAAACCATCTTTTAACCACAATTTGATGCTAATCTAACTTTTGTTTTACTTGAGCCCTTACCTCTTCTAGTTTTAATAATGTGTTAATTCGATTCTCCAAAGAGGGGCAGTCCTCTTCCTGTATTTTCTGTGATAGCTATAGTGAGGGAAGAAGAATATGTGGTGGTAGAATTGTTTCTCTGCCATAGACGAGAAAGAATGGAGAGTTACCCACAACAGTTTTCAGAGTTACCCTATCAGCCCAGATTGCATTTAGTAGTGCATTATGCCAATTTTTGTAATTTTTAGATACCATTATCTTGATGATTTTAATTAGATTCTTATTAGTTGATTCTGCCAATCCATTGCCTTGAGGTTAATAGCTGACAGGATATTTTAATTTAATTCCTTTTTCTAGATCGAACTCACTCATCTCAAGAGATGAAAAATAGGAAGCGTTATCGAATACTAAACAGTCAAGGATACCAAAACGAGTAATAATATTTGAATTTAAAAAGGAAATTACCTCACTAGTATTTACAACTTTTAATGGGGCATCTTCGGACCACCTAGTGAAGTAATCCATGGTTGTTATGATAAACTTATGTTGTTGTGAGGATGGTGGATTGATTGGACCTATAATATCAAGACCCCACTGCAGAAAATGGGAGTCTACTGAAACAGGCTGCAAAGGGAAGGCTAGTTTCTATATCCACCTAGATGTTTTTTGACAAATAATACACTTGCGACACAAGGCATGAGCAGATTTAAAAAGTGTAGGCCAGTAATAACCTTCTCTTAATACTTTATGGGTAGTGGTATCCACACAAAAATGTCCACCATCTTCTGCTGCATGCAATTCTAATAAGACCTTTTCTACTTCATCTTTTTCAAGACAGGGCATTAGTACTCCATCAAAATTTTGACGAAACAAAATACCATTAATTAACTGAAAGGAGGCAGATTTCAATCTTAACGCTCTTCTTTTAGTGGGATTTAGGTGACAAGGGGTTGACCCATGTTCAAGATAGAACTTTATATCGTCATACCAAGGACTAACAGGGTTTTGTGCACATCAGATTGAATTTTGATAGTGTTGTTCTGGGTTTGACATATTGTTTTCCTCTTGTTGTCCTACCACTGAGTTAGCAACTAACTTTCATATCCCTTTGCCTCTCACTATTTGTGCTGGGGTGATTTCTATGTCATACACTTGTAAAGAGGTGACCCAGTTTGCTCTCTTTTCACCTAGTTCTTTCTGCACTAACAGATTTCTGACGGCTGGGTAAGGGACAATAATTTCCGTCCTAGATTTCAAAAGATAAGATTGGAAGTGCTTTACTACTTTAAAAACAACATAGGCTTGTTGATCTACTATTGGGTAATTAAGTTCTGTGCCTTTGAAAGCTAAGCTCATAAAGGCAATTGAGACTTCATTGTTTTCAGTGTTCTTTTGAGTTAGGACAGCAGTGTAGGAACAGTCAGAAGAAAATGTGTAGAGCATGAAGTCTTGTGAAAAGTCGGGGCCCATGAGAGAAGGAGCGTCTATTATGGCATTTTTTATTGAATTAAAATCTTGGTTTTCTAAGGGTCCCCAATGATATTGTGCAACAATTTTTATTAAATTTTGTAAAGGTCTCACCATTTCTGAAAAGCTGGGGACAAATCTCCTAACAAAGTTTATCTGTCCTAGGAAAGACTGCATAGACTTTTTTGACAAGGGAGGGGGGATTTTTGAGATGACTTGAGTCTTTTCAGGGTCGATAGTCATCCCTTCGCTTGACACAATAAATCCTAAGAGCTTACCTTGTTCTACTGTGAAGATAGATTTTTTAGAATTCAAGGAAATGTCGTACTTATGACATCGTTGTAGAACGGATCTCAAATGAGCTAGATGATCAACTTTGTTTTTCAAGAATACAGTAACGTCATCTAGGTAAACTATGACAGATTGATTGATTAAGCCTCGAAATGCGATGTCCATAACTCTTTGGAAAGTGGCACCGGCATTAATGAGTCCAAAGGGCATTTTACTATAAGCGTAGGTGCCCCATGGAGTGCGGAAGGTAGTTTTAAGTTGGTCTGGAGGAGACATTAGGACTTGGTTATACCCTGAAAAACCATCCAATAAGGATAATATTTCAAAACGAGATACATGTTGAAGGATTTGTTCCATGGGTGGGACAGAGTAGTTGTCTTTATCAGATGCTCGATTATGGTTTCTGAAATCGATGAATAGTCAGATTTCACCACTCTTCTTCTGGACAGGGACCAAATTAGAGACCCATTGTGTGTGCCTAACTAGGAAAATTATCTTAGCATTCAAGAGTTTATTTAATTGTTTTTTTACGGTTGGTTCAAGTTTAGGGTGCATTTTTCTTAACTTTTGTTGAAACGACAAGGTTTGCAGTTTCATAGGAATGACATGTTGTATGATGTTAGGATCAAAGTTTTTTAGGTCATCATACATCCACGCAAAACATATTTGAATTCCTTAAACAATTTAATAAAAACGGCGTTCTCTTGTTCAAAACACCCCACCCCTAAATTAATGCACTGTGGATTGTCATTAGTTCCCAAGTTTACTTCTTCATACGATAAAGAGAAACTATTTGTTTTACAATTGACCAATTTTTTGAATTTTTCTTGAACATCATAAAATTTTTCTAATCTAACAACAGATTTAGGGATAGAATTTACCATGTCCGATGAATATTCAAAAGATCTCGGATCTGGTATTACTGTCAAATCACGAAGATTCTTTTCATGAGTGCATTCGTCGATCACTGTGCCTTGAAAATTTTCTTCCATATGCAGGAAACTAATAATTTGTTGATCATCATTGAAGACTCTCCAATTCGTGATGTTGTCGAGAATGGATGGCCTGAACAACAGTTCGATGGAGAATGCTTTCGGGGACAATCCTTCTGTAGGAAAAAGTTTCGAAGCTACATTAGCTAATAAATCGGCTTCTGAATTATTCAATCCAGGAATAGAATTTATGTTAAAATAAAAAAACTTATTCATCAAATTCCAAACCTCAGATTGGTATCTTTTAAGATGCAAAGATAAATAGTGGATAGAATCTCTTACCTATCTAACCACGATTTCTGAATCGCCAAAGACAATCAAATTTTGAATGTTCATATCTAATGATTTCTTGAGGCCTTGCAATAAAGCCTTATATTCTGTTGTGTTCTTTGTACATTCAAACTCTAACCTGCATGCAATCAGGATTTTGTTACCTGCCAGATCAATAATAACGCAGCCCACACCAGCTCCTTCCTTGGACTTTGACCCGTCAAAGTAAGGAAACCATATTTGATTTTTGTCGGGTGCATGAGACCATTGGGTAGAAACTACTGGCTGCATATATGCCACAACTTTGGTCTGCTGCTCTGGGATAGTGATAGCGGAAGTCTTGGCTATGAAATTGCCAAAAAAGGTATCCATCCCTTGTATTTCGAGTGAATCAACAGAAAGTGTAAATGGTTCATTGGGATCATTCAAATCTGTCACTGTGAACTTTAGGTAACGTTCATGATTTACCTTGATTTTGTTGGGCTTTCCGTTCTCGGGTAGCCACAAGTGAGACCAATCTGTCGCGAAATAGCCGTGTAGATGCTTTGACTAGTCTCTTCTTAAAAACAAACCATAAACTTCTGGAATATCCACAACAATAATGTCAATCACTTGATGAACTTTGGGGTTAGATGATAATCTTATAAGCACATTCCTTAATTCGCCTATAACTTTAACACTAGTTCAATCAAGTTGGATGATCTTTAAGGTGGATGGTTCAACTTTAGCATTAATCTTCTGACACATAGACCATGGCATTACATTGGATGACACTCTTGAATCTACCATACAATTGTGCATGTTCCTATTAAAGATTTCAAAAGTTAACAAAAATGGAGGTACATTTCTGTGAGTATTTATGGCGGAGGCTTGTTGCTTTTTACTCCCAGACTCTAAAACTAATTTATATACATTTGTTACGTTATTTACAAGAAGGTCTCTCTTCTTGTGAGGATCAAAGGTATTTTTAGCAGAGGCCTTCTGACGAACTTTTGGGTTTTTCTGAAAAACTTTGTTACTGCTTGGATTGTCGTTTTTGCTATTCTCTGTGATATTCTGTAAAAAAAATTGTAGCAGAAACGAGAATTTTAATATTTCATAAACAGAAATGTTAGCCCTTAAATTTTTTAGATCTTCAACTAAATCATAATCTAAGATTGGGTTCGCATGATTGTATTTAGTCTCAGTTGTTCTAGACTATTTCGGGGGTAAAGTCGTAGTGTTTTCAGAAGAAGGTTTGTTTGTTGTCTTACTCATAGTATTGTAGGGATGTACTATCTTGAAATTAGCTTGAAAAATGCTATCCGAGAAGTGTCCAAAAATGTTCGGAGAAGATTCATCTTCTTCAACTGTCTTTTTTTCAACTACTTCCTCAGTGATCTCAGGGGGCATCAATTTATCCCAGGATTCTAGAATCGTTTGAATAGTTAATTGCAGGCTTTCTAGGTTTAAGCCTTTGGTATTTGAATTAGGTCGGTTAGTGGGAAAAGGCTTCCTAAATGGGGGTTTGTAAGGCCCTTTGATCGAAGAAGCTTCTTCGGTCATCCTTTTCAAATCTATAACTTGATTTGATAGTTTTTGAATGACTTTTTGTAAGTTTTCTAGATCTGAGCTTTCTTGTTGCGTTTTGTTTTGGGTAGGTCTAGGGAGGATTTCGATTTTCTTTTTGGAAGATGAAATAGTCTCTATTTCATTGCTAGTAGTGTCTTTTAAGCTAAGGATGTCTTTCTCAATATGACCGACCTCTTCAAAGGCCTCTAATAACATGGCTTTCTTGGATCTCTTTACCCATAGACTTGATCTGTAGGATATTTTAAATGACTATGGTTGAGTTTTAATTTTTCATGTGTTAGTTAACCATTTGAGAAACTTAGTGAAAGAATGAGGAAAGAAGAAGAATTATAACAGCCATATACACATTTGTAGATCTGAAATGAAATAATAGACAGCAAACCATAACATGCAAATTGATAACGGAGTTTGGTACAAGTTTGCCCATGTCTTCGGGCTTTTGTCTCTATGGGGAAGGCTTCTTTATTCTGTTCAAAAGCTCAAAAATATATTGCTGCAATTCCAAATGGCTACAAGACTGATCTGGTCATGTTCTTCTAGATCTCTAGAACCCTGCAAAGAAAATGGCATGCAAAACGGACGTCTAGAGCTCCCAGAAATGACCCGACAGCGTCTACTCCTCAAAAGCTTCCCTGCATCAAAATGGTTTTGGCTTGGCTTCCCTTCAGCATAACTCTGCTCTGTCTACTACCTCATGGCCTCAAACAGGCCTAGTTTATATATATTTGAAGTTGTTTGTTCATCTCCAACTTCCTCCCAAAATTTGGGCTCCAAAAATGCCCAATATCTCCCAAAAATGACCAAAATCCACCAATATCGGGCTTATTAATAATAAAAAACCCAAAACAAAATCAAAAAACCACTTTTGAATTAAAATTAGGCCTAAGCCCCTAGGCCTCGGTGTGCGCCCCCTTATTCTCGGTCGTATGGGCTATGATGTGGCCAAGCACCAACCCATAAGGCTGTGCGCTGGCCCATAACCCGAAACTCTTGGTCATATGGCAATATGGTATGGGACCGCGCCCTTAATTCGTGCCCCAACTGCTGGCCATAGCCCTGGTTGTATGCGCATATCCATTGGACCATGCCCTTAGGGTGCGACTACCCCAAGGTTCTGGCTCCCAAATAAACGGCGGAAAGGGTGCTAAAATCGCGTGCTGGTGGTTATGGAAAACTGCCCACACCCACACCCCTTTACCTTTGGTCATAACATAATGTGTAACTATGGGTTGGGGATTATCCCCAGACCCTTTCCACCCTCCATAATATATATACCAACTTATATAAATTAAATTGTATTTTTTTAAACAAGTGGTACGTGGGCGCATTGGTGTTGGGTCATATGTGAAAACGCTTAGACTTGGTGGTTGGTTGTGGGTTCCAAACCCATGACCACAAAACATTTTTGGAAATTACCATACACTGCCGACAAAGTGACTGGGTGCCACATGGCTTCCCATGACTGGGCCACGTGGCACCTCTCCATTTGACGAACTAATGCCACTTGTCAACCATTGACTAGTCCAGTTGTCTGCCACATTTTTGCTCTGTCAGTGAACCTACCCAATCACCATTAGCCAGAGAGTGCCACATCATCTCCTGCACAGTCAGCATGCTAATGTCATGCCGACATTATCTTTGACTTTTTGACTAGTTGACCTTTGACTTTTTACCTATTTAGGCTTCCGATCAGAATGCGATAACTTTCTCATACGGAACCCGTTTGATGAAGTAAATATACTGTCGGAATCAAGAATACGAGATGGACACAATGGCGCTAGTTTCGCCACATTCTGAGAACTTTCATTTTTGAGCATTTTTTAACCCTGTCAGGCTTATGGATCCGATTTCGGATCACACCTCCCCACAAAAATACCTTTTGGTCGCCAAAAGGTTATTGACCAGTCAACAAGCTCGGGATAGGCCACCCAACTTGTTTGTTGTCTCTGAACTCTGTCCTATGCACCTGTCTCATCAGGATCAACTGTAACACAATCATGAAAACTGACAGTATATTGTTAGCCATTTGAACCCTGTTACATCTTACTGAAGCCACTATCATCCATGTAGAAAACATTATTAATGACAGTATCAAAAAGACGACTGCAAATGAACTGATATACTTGAGATATTTGCACGACATGAGCGTATCTTGAAGAAACTTATGATTGATTTTCCATTCAACAACCATGCCTTGTTCTTTCTTAAGATCAATTACTTCAATTGAAACAATTAGTGGTTTGTTTCTTGCTTGCACTGCCTTCATTAATTGTTCCATTGTTTGAAGTGTTTTATTTTCTTTCAAATGATGAGCATGAACCACATAATCTTGACCTACCTTAGTGAATTGATATTGATTCTTTGTTCTGTAGAAGATTGCCTTACGATCATATAAATATGGACTACCTAAGACCATTCCACATTCTCTTAATGACACAACATCACATGTTACTTCATCCACATACTTAGATGAAATTGCAAATTTGATTGTGCACTGCTTTGTTGTGTGCATCTGATGATGATTGCTTATCCATTTAAGTGTGTAAGGCTTATGATGAGTTTGTGTTTTTAATCCCAATTGCTTAACCAATTATTCTAAGATTAGATTAGATTGAGATCCACTGTCGATTAATGTGTCTATCTTAGTGTGTCGCATGATTACCCTTATATGAAACAACTTGTTTCTACAATCAATGTCTTCACCAAATTTACTTGTCATACCAACCAATGAGATCTTTGAATCATCACCTGAATCTGATCCCAAGTCTGTGGGTTTTGATGTCGTTGCCACTGTTTGCTCTCCCTTCTTTTATTTGAACCACTTTGGCCTCTTCTCGGGATGCAACTACCAACATATTTCCTCATCATGTCCCTCTTTCTTGCAATGCTTGCAACTAGTCTTTCCTTCCTTCCTTGTCACTGCATTTGCATTCTTTCCATGCCTTTTCCTCTTGTCTTCTTTCTTTGAAAACTAGGATTCCCCTAACACACCTGCTTTCCCTACTTCAATATACGTAGCTTGAACATAAACCTCATCAAGGTTAGTGGATCCAAACATGAAAACAGTGTTTCTAATATGCGCAGGAAAACCTCCTATATACTTCATAAGGGTTTCTTTTGTTTACAAAGGAATGTCTAACATTAATGCCATTTTTCTAAATCCATCGGTGTATTCTTGCACTGTTTGTCCTTTTCTTAGTTTTAAAGATTTCCATTCAATTATTGCTTTTTCTTTATAACCCAAAGGATAGAACTGTTTCCTAAGTGCAGAAATGAAACTCTTCCATGATGGAAATACATTACCCACATGTTGTGTTCCTTTTGCAACTTGCTTTGCCACCAAATGAGAGTTGTACCTGCAAGTCTCAAAGATGCCAACTTAATTTGTGTGGCCTCATCCTTGATCTATTGCACATTGCAGTATACCTCCATCTGCCTGATCCAATTGTCAAGTTTTTCTGCATTTACTTCACCATCACATATGGGCAACTCAAAATTTACATCAAGTTTTAACAATGGCATTTCATGTTTATGCTTATGAACATTTTTCTTCTCATTAGATTTAGAACTTGAACTTGAAGAAGAAGGAGAAGAAGGAGGTGTTGATGGAGGTGAAGGAGGAATCTGAGGATGGTCCTCTTCCTCTTCACTTTCTCCCTTTAAAGATTTACCCAAAACTGGTCTCTTTTGTTCCAGGTAATCCTCGTACAAAACTGTCACCATATCCAACATAGCATGGAAAGTTTTCGGGAACTCTTTCTCATCTTGAGAAGTCCCTTCTTCCGATGCCATCTTCTCACTGTGAGAATCTCTCTTTATCAATCCAATTAATGGATTCTCTGCAACAAGCTCACCTTCACCATGCTGTAGCTTTTCCCTGGTTAACATGCAAAACTCAAATCCAAACGTCAAATAGCTCTGATACCACTTGATCCATAGGATCTTTTAAATGACTATGGTTGAGTTTTAATTTTGCATGCGTTAATTAACCATTTGAGAAACTTAGTGAAAGAATGAGGAAATAAGAGGAATTATAACAGCCATATACACATTTGCAGATCTGAAATGAAATAATAAACAACAAACCATAACACACAGATTGATAACGGAGTTCGGCACAACTTTGCCTACGTCTCCAGGCCTTTGTCTCTATGGGGGAGGCCTCTTTATTCTGTTCAAAAGCTCAAAAATGCATCGTTGCAATGCCAAATGGCTACAATACTAATCTGGTCATGTTCTTCTAGATCTCTAGAACCCTACAAAGAAAACGACACACAAAATGGACGTCCGGAGTTCCCAGAAATGACCCGACAGCGTCTTCTCCTCAAAAGCTTCCCTGCATCAAAATGGATTTGGCTTGGCTTCCCTTTAGCATAACTCTGCTCTATTTTTTGCCTCATGGCCTCAAACAGGGTTGGTTTATATAGATTTGAAGTTGGTTGTTCATCTCCAACTTCCTCCCAAAATTTGGGCTCCAAAAATGCCCAATATCTCCCAAAAATGACCAAAATCCACCAATATGTGCCTTATTAACAATAAAAAACCCAAAACTAAATCAAAAACCCACTTTTGAATTAAAATTAGGCATAATCCCCTAGGCCTTGGCACACGCCCCCTTATTCTCGGTTGTATGGGCTATAATGTGGCCAAGCGTCAGCCCATAGGGCTGTGCTCTGGCCCATAACCCGAAACTCTTGGTCATATGGCAATATGGTATGGGACCGCGCCTTTAATTCGCACCCCAACTACTGGCCATAGCCTTGGTCATATGTTGATATCCATTGGACCACGCCCTTAGGGTGCGCCTACCCCAAGGTTCCAGCTCCCAAATAAACGACGGAAAGGGTGCTAAAATCGCGTGTTGGTGGTTATGGAAAAGTACCCACGCCCGCGCCCCTTTACCCGTGGTCATAACATAATGTGTAACCATGGGCTGGGGCTTAGCCCCAGCCCCTTTCCACCCTCCATAATATATATACCAACTTATATAAACTAAATTGTATTTGTTTAAACAAGTGGTACGTGGGCGCATTGGTGTTGGGTCATATGTGAAAACGCTTAGACTTGGTGGTTGGTTGTGGGTTCAAAACCCATGACCACAAAACATTTTTGGAAATTACCATACACTGCTGACAAAGTGATTGGGTGCCATGTGGCTTCCCATGATTGGGCCATGTGGCACCCCTCCATTTGATGAACTAATGCCACTTGTCAACCATTGACTGGTCCAGTTACCTACCACATGTCTGCCCTGTCAGCGAACCTGCGCAATCACCATTAGCCAGAGAGTGCCACATCATCTCCTACACAGTCAACATGTTGATGTCATGCTGACATCAGCATTGACTTTTTGACCAATTGACCTTTGACTTTTTACCTATTTGGGCTTCCAATCAGAACGCGATAACTTTCGCATACGGAGCCCGTTTGATGAAGTAAATATATTATCGAAATCAGGAAGACGAGACGTACACAATGGCACTAGTTTTGTTGCATTCTGAGCACTTTCATTTTTGAGCATTTTTTAACCCAGTTAGGCTTCTGGATCCGATTTCAGATCATTCACTCCTAAGAATCACATTCCTTTAAAATTCTCTATGTTTTAAGAGGAAACGACAACTAGAATGGTTGGGTCACCTACCAATATGCCAATGAAAGTTCTAATATCAGATTCCAAAGATATCAACTTTTTTTTTTTTCTTGGCTCTCTTTTTTCCATGACTTAGTTAATTTTTTAAAAACCTGTTGCTTCCATAATAGCCACCTCTTTTTTCTCTCTTCCCTCAGGAACAAAGGGTCATTCCACGTCATATGGACAAGATCTACAAACTCCTTCTCATTGATCTAATCAACATTAAAATTGAACGAGAATCTCTTATAAGTCAGGGCCTCCTCCATCTAAAAAAAAATATTGGTGCATGGTCTGATGTTGGACACACCTACCACACTTAGAAGGGGGGTGAATGAGTGTGGGGCTATTTTTCCCAACGCTTCCCTCTTTCACAAAACTCATCAATTAGCATGCAACATTTATTTATTTCCCATTGTTGTCATTTATAACCAGTTAGATGTGATCACATATCAGCAACATGTATCAGCAATATATCATCAACAAGTCATCACCACAATGAACACAAAGAACACAAGATGTATGTACAATTTTATATTTATTACAGACTACAATCCTTGGGGTTTATCAACAATCAATACATAATGTGCAATGAGATAATTAGTCAAGATGATAATTAAAGAGTAGCCAATGTACTATACATACATTTTGGTTAAGAAAAAGTTGATAAGTTCGATTAAATTATACATGATTATGATACAAAAATTGTAATAATATTTATACTTGTAGATTTATAAAAAATGAGAGGCATAATTATGTTTTATCTATTTTTTTTTTATAATTGCAATGTGTTATATTATAACGCATTGCATTGCAATGCAATGTGTTATATTGCAATGTGTTATAATATGCAATATAACACATTACATTGCAATGTGTTATAATAATAAACAAATTGTACATTATTATGATACAAAAATTGTAATAATATTTATACTTATAGATTTATAAAAAATGAGAGGCATAATTATGTTTTATCTATTTTTTTTTATAATTGCAATATTTTTTTTTATAATTGCAATGTGTTATATTATAACACATTGCAATGTGTTATAATATAACACATTGCATTGCAATGCAATGTGTTATAATATAACACATTGCAATGCAATGAGTTATATTATAACACACTGCAATGCAATGTGTTATATTATAACACATTGCATTGCAATGTGTTATTATTATAACACATTGCAATGAAATGTGCTATTATAACACATTGCATTGTAATGTGTTATAATATAACACATTGCATTACTGTGACGGCCTCCTCGTTCGTCATGACGACCAACCTCTTAACAAGTGCATTTTTTATTTTTATTTTCTTTTAGATATTGTGTGTGCGCGTGTACAAGGGAACAAACATATTCGACTCTACTTCACCACTCGACGACTAACAAGACGCAACACCAATGATCACAACAAGAAGACATAAGGCGCACAACAAGTAACTACAAGCATTAAACGACCATAGACATAAAGCACACAACAAGTAACTGCAAGCATTAAACGACATACTATGTTATGTACAGTACGAACACAGATGGAAAAATCCATAGTAGTAGATTTTACTATTTATGCACTGGAAAGTAGGGCGTTTAATCTTAGTTCTCTGCTCTGGAGAGAGAGAATGTCAGATAGGCTCCTAGCCGACTGCTCAAGCAGAAACTAGTAATCTTTGTCAGGAGGCCGCAGTGGTGGGAACTCTGCCTTTAAAGAAATCGTGACTACTGATACGACCTTAGAGGTGTGTCGCAAGAGTGGAAACCCTACCTTTAAAGGGCCCGAGACTCTTGATACATCACTGGATTCTTTACACAAAAAAATAATCACACACACGGACTTATATATAGAGCGACTAGATTTATCAGATCGAAGAGTATGATATCATACAACTGCGAGTTTGGACAATTCCAATTATAGTACTAACCCTGAATTTAACCTGACCATAAACGTCAGCATAGAAATAAACAACAACTTTATTAACCCTAAATTTAACAGCCCAACCCTAAGCCAATCAAACAAAAGCATCCTGCAGAAGGAACCCATTGTATAAGGGTGCTCGCCAGAATTAAGGGCAACACAGAAAAACCCAATACACAATAAAAACAAAAACCAATTGAGCAATGGGAAACTGATGAAGAAAAGCCAGAACCACATTACATTGATCATAACTAAATAAAATGACGACCACCTTGCAACTTACAAGTTATCTACAACATTATTTCCACAATTCCATAAAACATATAACAAACATCACCTTAACAGTTCCATAACCATTAGCACCAACATTAAACATTTCATTATACTATCGTTACCTTAAAACAAATACACTAACATTAACCTTATCCTAAGCATTCAACATGAAGCATTACATTACATGATTCTTCCATTACACGCAAGTCTCATTCATCGGGCAACATGTCATTCAATTCTTAAATAATCATGGGCGCCAGAATATGTAAGTTTAAGCCATCATTAGAAATAACTATAGAAAAACTAAATATCTAGATCCACCATCTACTACATAATTCCTCAATGCGTAAAAACTAAATCTATGTCAATCATTCACTACATACTAACCACTGCTCAAGTAGCGATAACTAAAACCATCGGTATTGCATCCATAAGGCCATAAGGTGCCATC
>JZKD02S1691200.1:439086-458569 GCA_000966675.3 Picea glauca
AGCAAGGTTAAATGCAACCCATCCTTAATCCAACGTTCCTTCCAACTAGTCATTACTCTTGATGACCATAGCATCTATATCAACTAGAATGTTGCCATTAAATGTACAATTAAGCAATCACAAGACCCTTATCGCAAGCAATTAATAATGCATTCTCAATCATAGATCAATCAACAAGTCTAGAAATTGTAATATAGTCAATATTCACCAATCAACTGTAATCATTACACCTTCAATTTGGGCAGTTCTAATTTAACCATGTTCTCATCTACTAGCTATTAACATTAATTGAAACATCAGCCAATTAAAGTAGCTTGCTATTAATACATACTAACTAATATAAAGTAGTTGTTGTTATGAAAAGTTAACTAATACAAGGCAGATTGTCTTTATTAAATAAAGTAGATTGCTATCATTAACCAAAATAATTGAATCGCTAATTCAGAAAACATTATTGACAAGGGAGGTTGCTCTTAACAATAAATTCGATTACCCATTAATGCCAAAATTGAATGCATTCAATTAATTTGAAATAATCCAATCTCAACCGGCACTTAAAACATGAGCAATACTTTCCTACTTCTGGTTTAGAATACAACCCATTAAGTTTTACGAGGGATAGGGTGTCTCTAGATTAATGGTTTAATATATCAATTTCATCTCTAACTAAAAACAAATAATATAATAAAATAAGGTGTCACAAGGATAGTGCGTTGTTTTGAGGTTAACAACTGATTAAAAACATCAAGAGCTATCATACCCAACAATTGTTACTAGAACGAATTCTCAGATCTAAATTTACAAAAACGAAATGCCCATACATCTATTGCCAGAACGAATTCTCAGATCCAAATTTACAAAACAAAATTGCCCATACAAGTACTGCTAGAACAAATTATTAGATCTAATTTTACAAAAACGAAATTGCCCATACCACTATTGCCAGAACAAATACTCGGATCTAATTTTACAATACCGAAAATGCCCGCAGTGATATACAAAATGTCCACTGTAATAGAAAACGCCCATAGTAATATAAAAATACCCACATCAATATAAAAACACCCACATAACGTTATAAATGCCCAAAGTCATCTAAAAACACCCACATCAATATAAAAACGCCCATAGAAATTTATAAATGCCCACAGTCATATGAAAATGCCCACATCAATATAAATATGACCACTATAATATATAAATGCCCACAGTGGTATAAAACGCCCCCATTAACATAAAAACACTCATTGTAATGTGTAATACGCCCACAGTAATATAAAACGCCCCCAGTCATATATACACACAGCCATAAAACCTCTTTTATCCCAACCGACATGCAACAACAGAGTAAGAAGAAATATTTTATAACTGTAACACAATTTCAATCGCCGAAGAACAAGGCAAGAAAACCAATCGATCCAACGAGAACCCAAGCAGATTGAAGTTAAGTATTTTTCATCTGACAATGTCAATACAAAAATGCTTATAACAATAAGAGAGGGCCAAGGTCCTAATACCTTCTATCATGCAAAATGAAAAACATACCCTTGCCTTAACTCCCGCCTCGAATGATGACCACGCTCCATACCGCTCCTACTCCATGCCGCTCCCCTCGTCGATCGTCGAGACTACACTGGTACCTCCCAGCCAATCGCTAGGGGTACTCTGCTTCCCCCTTAGCCCCCCGAGCCCCAAAGAAGCCACACACAATCCGGATGGTCCGTCTAGCTACCCAACGCGCCTCGCAAGGCCAAACTACCGCTCCTATCCAAGCTGGGAAATCCCAACTCCCCACAAGTAATTAGCCAAGTCACAATTCTGGCAGCGTAACATTATGCTAACAGTTGATCCCCTTCTTCCTTCTCTTCCCTTTCTTTTATAGAGTTTTAGACCTTCAAACTTTCCCTAAATCCCTTTTTAATTTAAGTTTCAATGAAATCATCTAAAATTTCTCCATCGTACAAGTGTCATTCATCCCCCACTTTCCTCCAAAATTTATTTTCTTTAATTTATTAAATGACTCATTTCCCTCACCCACCTAGAGTTGCCCCTATAATTTCTCCTAGGTGTTCCTAGATTCCCCTTCAGGTTTTAAATACTTTCCCTAAAAATACATTGCTAATTTAGTTCATTTTATAAGGTTCTTAATTGCAGATTCCTTACTATGTTGACCTCACTTTTTACCATAAGTTCTCTTATTTCCTTTATTATGTTTCCTCCAATTCTTAGTTTCTTAATTTTTATTTTTCCATTCTTTCCCCTTTTAAATAAATCCAAAATGGCAGTTGCACGTTTTACTCTTATCCTTTTATTATTAATTTAAAATCATTTTACACTTTAACAATTTAAATAATTTATGTCTTCTTTACAATTTAAAACCACAGATTTTAACTAAATTAATACTCTCTTCATTTTACCTCAAAAATTTATGAAGACTAAAACTATTACTTAAGTGGTTTTTAGTTTAAATTTTTATTTTTATTTTTATAGGGTCTTAAGGTTAGACAAGATTTTACCGTGAGAAGTTTTAGACTTAGGACTTAGATTTTGAACTAGGCGACATTTAACTAGGGAAGTAGCTTAAGAATTTCTGAATGTGTTAAATGTCTTAGGGCCATCTAGGTTTGTTTCTTCATCAACATCAACACGAAGTTCCCTTCAGGACGCACCACGTGCTCCAAGGGTGCCACTCGCCTCATTCATTTCTTTTGCACGACATGCCCTTCAGGATGCACCCCGTGCTCTAAGGGTGCCACTCACTTCTTGTGTTTCTTTTGCCCGACGTTCCCTTCAAGATGAACCACGTGCTCCAAGGGTGCCACTCGCTTCTTATGTTTCTTTTTCACAACGTGCCCTTCAGGATGCACCACGTGCTCCAAGGGTTCCACTCACCAACTTGACTGATTGGTAGACATCAATAACTCCTGGAGTCAACACTCCGCCAGGTGAACTTGTGGGAGACTAAGGGCTCTAAGGAATAAGTCCCCCTCCTTATTTCACGCCCCTTAGAATCATCATGACTGACTATCGCAGTCTGCCCTCACGGCATCGTGGGTCCTCTCAAACTAGGTCATCGTTAACCTGCATTTCGAGCCACGGCAGGAGTGCTAGTAGGCTATGGCAGGGATGTTGTCCACACCTCTCCCTCAACCTCTCTAGAAATCGTGTTTGACCCCTTTACTCCATATGTGAGTTTGGTTGGCAAGTTATCATCGTCCTGCATCATCAACAATCGTGTCAAAACATGTTCACATCATATTATCAAATCAATGAAATATCACAGTAAATAAATCAACCCAAATAGCACACTGCCTGTCTCAATCCGGAGTCCAAGGGTTTCCATCAATGCCTCTGCATCCTCAAGGTCCAAAACCCTACACACTCAATAAAACTGAGTCAATAGCACCTATCTAGGTTAAGCAATAAAACATCAAGTCATCTATCATATCACATCATAGTCAAGGATAAAGGTTTTCTTATCATAAAAGTCCAGATCACTTGCGATCAAGTGTCATCAAAGAATAAGTTTTCTATGTGCGCCAGAGCGGGATGTTACATACACCTCCTCTTGGTCTAAACTTTGTCTTGAAGTTTCATAGTATAAATGTTGAAATAGGTGTATTACAGTATCATAAGTCTATCTATCCAACAAAAATGGAAACTGTTGGTGCATATCATATGCGTCCTCCCAGGTCACCGAGTGCAGACTATAATTGTCCCACTGGACCTTGACTTGATCTACTGTTCGACGTCGTAACTGTCTAACGCGATGATCTAAGATGCGGACCGGCTCAGCCATGAGAGTTCCCTCGTCCGATACCTGCGAGGAACTCATGTCAATCACATGTGTAGGATCACTAATATAATGTCTCAAAACAGATACATGAAAAATTTCGTGCATACACCTCGAAGAATCAGGCAAGGCTAGTCGATAGGCCACGAGCCCCTTTCTCTCCACAATTTTGAAATGTCCCACAAACCTAGGAGAGAGTTTAGCTCCCTTTTCAAACTTGATCGAATTCTTATGCGGTTTAACCCGCAAGAAGACTCGATCACCGACCTTATAACTACGGTCGACTCGGTGCGCATCGGCATAACTCTTCTATCAATCTTGCACTTCTTTAATCCTTTGTCTTATTGTTTGCATTTGTTCTTCCATTTCTTGGATCGCTTCTGGTCCCACCAGGACCCTATCCTCAAGTTGATCCCAACTCAGTGGTGTCTAACATGGTCTCCCGTAAAGAAACTCAAAAGGCACCATCTTAATGGTGCTCTGTTAACTGTTGTTGTAAGCGAACTCTACTAGAGGCAAGAATTCCTCCCAACACTTTTGTTGGTCCATCACGTACATGTGCAACATGTCTTTCAAGGTTTGGTTCATTCGTTCTGTCTTTTCATCAGTCTCTGGGTGATACACAGTATTAAAGTTAAGTTGAGTTCCCAAGGCCTCTTGAAAAGTCGTCCAAAATCATCCAGTAAACACTGATTCTCGATTGGATATAATCCTCTTAGGCACGCCATGCAACCTCACAATCTCACTGATGAAAACTCTAGCAATGTCAGGTGCCTGATACGTCGTATGCACAGGAATAAAGTGAGCACTCTTCGTCAGAGTGTCTACTACTACGAAAATCAAATCATGACTCCTTTCCATCAGTGGCAATCCAACAATAAGATCCATCGAAATGACCTCCCATTTCGATTCCGGAATGGCATGTGGTTGAAGTAATCCCGCTGGGTGTCTATGTTCAGCCTTTACCTACTAACACTCTAGACATCTAGCCACAAGGTTGACTATGTCGGCCTTCATTCCCTTCCATAAGAATAAGGGTTTAAGATCTGCCCTCATCTTTGTGACTCCCGAGTGAGCCATGTAAACTTCTCTATGAGCCTCGCTCAGGATCAACATCCTCAACTCGTCGTTTGGCGGTACGTAAATCCGACTTTTAAACCTTAATAACCCATCGCTATCAAATGAAAATACCTCGTATCATGGTACCATCATTGTGTTTTGTCTGAAAAACCCTCGCCCTCTTTGTACCAGTCATCGTCACGTTGTAAAGTGAGAATATTCTCACGTAGATTCGTCTGAAGAGGCAACACCAAAAAGACGTGTGGCCTCTGACTCAAAGCATCCACCACTCGGTTCATTGTTCCCTTTATGTAAGTGATCTCAAAGTCGTACTCGCTAAGCAATTCTGAAAAACGCCATTGTCGGGCATTCAAGTTGCTTTGCGTGAAAATGTTTTGCAGCCCACAATGATCAGCCTTTAATTCAAATTTTCGTCCAACAAGGTAGTGTCTCCAAACCTTCAAGGCATATACGATGGCTAATAACTCCAAATTGTGCGTCGCGTAGTTCTCCTCATGCCTCCTCAATTTCCTCGAAATGTAAGCAATCACTCGTTTGTCTTTCTTCAAGACTCTGTCTAAACCTTCCTTGGATGCGTCCATGCATACCAAGAAGTCTGTGTCCATGTCAAGGACATTTAGTATTAGTGCTGAGGTTAGCAAGTCTTTAAGCCTCCGAAATGTTTCTGCACATTTCTCGGTCCAAACAAACTTCTTCTTTTTCTTCTACAATTCTGTGATCAGATTTGCTATCTTCGAAAATCCCTCGACAAACTGTCGATAGTATCCTGCTAAACCCATAAAACTACACACTTTTGTGACATTCGTCGTCGCAGGCCATTCCATAATAGCCTCAACCTTGGTTGGATCCACGACGATGCCTTCGCCGGAAATGACATGCCCTAAGTAGTGACTCTTTGATTGGTAGAAAGAACATTTGGACAGTTTCCCATAGAGTTTGTGCTCTCGCAGACACTGTAGTACCAAGCACAAGTGCTCATCATGCTCTTATGTCATACTAGAGTAAATCAAAATATCGTCAATGAATACTTGGACGAACTTATCCAAGTATTCGCGGAACACCCCATTCATCAAACTCATAAATATCCCTGGGGCGTTTTTCAGTCCAAACAATAAAACAATAAACTCGTAATGTCCAAATCTCATCTTAAAGGTGGTCTTAGGGATGTCATCCTCCTTGATCCACAACTGGTGGTACCCCGATCGCAAATCGATCTTGGAGAACACTGTCGCACCCTTCATTTGATCGAACAGATGATCAATTCTTGGTAAGGGATACTGATTCTTGATGGTAGCCTTGTTCAGTTGATGTTAGTCAATGCAAAGCCTCCACGATTCGTTCTTCTTTCGAATGAAAATAACAGGTGCACCCCCCGGTGACACACTAGGACGTATCATTCCCAGGTCCAACAACTCCTTCAATTGCATTTTCAACTCTTACAACTCTGGGGTCGATATCTGATAAGGCATTCTTGCTATCAGTTCGGTCCATGGTTTCAGGTCTATGGTAAAGTCCAATTCCCTTTTCGGCGACATCCCCGGTAACTCCTCTGGAAATATGTCTACAAACTCCTTCACCACCGAAAGGTGTTCTAGACCTTCTGCCACTCCCTTTTTGTTTAGCGCAAGGATCGCATAAAGCTTTCACCCCTTGCGCATACTCTTCCGTAACTGTAAGGAAGAGACGAACCTCAAGGAAACTCCCTGGTTTCATCCTATAATCACACGTCTCTATCCTTCATCATCAAGCAAGCTCAACCATTTCATCTTACAGTGGAGTATCGCCTCATGCGATTCCAACCAATCCCTACTGATCACGACGTCATAAGATCCTAAGATCGTGACGTACAAATTGACCCTCGTGACAAACTCTCCCAGGTTAAGGGCACAGCTGGTAACCTTTCCTCCAACCTTCTGTTTGGCTCCCGAAGCCATCTCTATGAAGCTAAACTCATCCTGGTCCACTGCCTTTACCTTAATCCTTTTTAGCGCTGCACCAGAAATGAAACTCTCAGAAGCACCTGGGTCTATCAAAATACTAAGCGTCTGGTCAGCGATAGTACCTGTCGTCTCGAGCATAGTCGACTGATGCTCTGCTTGGTGGTTATTCACCTTTGCATGAATCCGATGGGCCTTGTCCATATCTCCCACTGTAGTGGGTCCGACTAATCCGGCCACTCTAGTTCTCCATAGGACAGTCGCTTTGGTAGTGTGGCTCCCCACACGTCGAACACCCCTTCTTCGGCCCAGTAGTCCTGGTACCTGAAGTAGAAGATGATGGCCCACTGACCTAAAAACCTGGTCTGTTTGACTGCACAGGCCTAAACTGCTGCTACTATGGGCGACGTTGCTGCTGATGCTGTGGTCCCCGATAAGGTGTCCGTTGTTGAGGTAGTGGTTGTTGGGGTGTACTGAAAGTGGATCCCCTCTGGAAGCCACAATATCCCGGTGGATGTCTCACTGGTTTCTGGTGCTACAGGGTTTCAGATGAACCCTGCCCTGCTGGTCTCGCTAGAGTCCTGGTCTGACCCCCACTAATAAGATCCTCCTTAGCTATGAGGGCCTTCTCGACGGAGTCGTGCAAGGTTTGAGGCATAAAAATACTAACCTTTGCACGTAGGTTGTCGTTAAGGCCAAACACGAACTTGTTGACCTTAAGCTTCTCCGGGTTAAGGTGCAGAGCATACCGGAGCAGCTCCATAAAACATGCCTTGTACTCGGGCACCGTACGACCTCCCTATTGTAATGCGTTGAACTCATTGAACTGATGCTCAATGAATTCCTCTGAAAGGTACCTCTCTCAGAACCGTTCCTCGAACAGTTCCCATGACACATCTTCAACGACCATGTTCAGTTCTGGTAGGATCATCTTCCACCATAGAAGAGTGCTTCCCTTCAGTTGAAATACCGCCATGTGGACTTTCATGTTGGAGGTATAATCACGAAGTGCAAAGCACATCGTCATGTTCTCCAACCATGCCTCGGTGGCTATGTCGTCTGGAGCACCAAAGAACTCAGGAAATTTGACCTTCTCGAGTTCACAGTGAATGCTACTAGTAACTATCGGTGCGCGCAGCTGAACCTCAGTGGGCGCTGATGCTCTGGCCTCATCTCTTTCCAAATAGCTGATCAGTGCCTCGGACATGCACTGAAAGGATCTCATCATTCTGACTACGTCGCCAACTTCTATTTGCTCCTTTTCGAGAACCTGCTCATCTCCCTCGGGGTTAGACCCCTCAGGCGTGGATGCTACTGGAGGTGTCGCGCCTCCTCCCCTAGCACCCCGTCGTCTGTCTCTGCAGTGTCCTCTAACCATGATTACTGGCACACACATAATCAACTCGATCAACAATAGTATAATCAAATCAAATCATGTCACGGAAGTCGTAGCGAATCCAAAGTCGCGGTTCGAACCTGCTCTTATACCATATGTAACGGCCTCCTCGTTCGTCACAACAACCAACCTCTTAACAAGTGCAATTTTTATTTTTCTTTTTCTTTTAGATATTGTGTGTGCACGTGTACAAGGGAACAAAAATATTCGACTCTACTTCGCCACCCGACAACTAACAAGACGCAACCCCGATGATCACAACAAGAAGACATAAGGCGCATAACAAGAAACTGCAAGCATTAAACGACCATAGACATAAAGTGCACAACAAGTAACTGTAAGCATTAAACGACATACTGTGTTATGTATAGTACGAACACATATGGAAGAATCCATAGTAGTATATTTTACTATTTCTACACAGAAAAACAGAGCGTTTAATCTTAGTTCTCTGATCCAGAGAGAGAGAATGTCGAATAGGCTCATGGCCGACTGCTCAGGCAGAAACTAGTAATCTCTTTCAGGAGGTCGCAGTGGTGGGAACTCTGCCTTTAAAGAGCTCTCGACTACTGATACGACCTTAGAGGTGTGTTTCAAGAGTGGAAACCCTGCCTTTAAAGGGCCCGAGACTCTTGATACGGTACTGGATTTTTTACAAAGAAAAATAATCACACAAATGGACTTATATACAGAGCAACTAGCTTTATCAGATCAAAGAGTCTGATATCATACAATTGCGAGTTTGGACAATTCCAATTATAGTACTAACCCTGAAATTAACCCGACCCTAAACGTCAGCATAGAAATAAACAACAGCTTTATTAACCTTAAATTTAATAGCCCAACCCTAAGCCAATCAAACAAAAGCATCCTACAGAAGGAACCCATCGGATAGGGGTGCCCGCCAGAATTAAGGGCAACACAAAAAAACCCAATACGCAATAAAAACAAAAGCCAATTGAGCAATGGGAAACTGATGAAGAAAATCCAAAACCACATTACAGTGATCATAACTAAATAAAATGACAACCACCTTGCAACTTACAAGTTATCTACAACATTATTTCCACATTTCCATAAAACATATAACAAACATCACCTTAATAGTTCCATAACCATTAGCACCAACAATAAACATTTCATTATACTATCGTTACCTTAAAACAAATACACTAACATTAACCTTACCCTAAGAATTTAACATGAAGCATTACATTACATGATTCTTCTATTGCGCACAAGTCTCATTCATCGGGCAACATGTCATTCAATTCTTAAATAATCATGGGTGCCAGAATAAGTAAGTTTAAGCCATCATTAGAAATAACTATATAAAAACTAAATATCTAGATCCACCATCTACTACAAAATTCCTCAATGCGTAAAAACTAAATCTATGTCAATCATTCACTACATACTAACCATTGCTTAAGTAGCGATAACTAAAACCATCGGTATTGCATCCATAAGGCCATAAGGTGCCATCTAAAACAACACTAAATATACATCAATAAGCCAGTCGGAACTTTGCCAAGGTTAACATGTAAGTAACATCAATTGTAGGCTAACTAGCTTGGCTAAAATTAAAAAAAGGGAGAGCCATTAGCAATTGTACACTAAATGCAACCAGTTTTAGCAAGGCTAAATGCAACCCATCCTTAATCCAACATTCCTTCCAACTAGTCATTACTCTTGATGACCATTGCATCTATATCAACTAGAATGCTGCCATTAAATGTACAATTAAGCGATCACAAGACCCTTATCGCAAGCAATTAATAATGCATTTTCAATCATAGATCAATCAGCAAGTCTGGAAATTGCAATATAGTCAATATTCACCAATCAACTGTAATCATTACACCTTCAATTTGGGCAGTTCTAATTTAACCATGTTCTCATCTACTGGCTATTAACATTAATTGAAACATCAGCCAATTAAAGTAGCTTGCTATTAATACATACTAACTAATATAAAGTAGTTGTTGTTATGAAAAGTTAACTAATACAAGGTAGATTGCCTTTATTAAATAAAGTAGATTGCCATCATTAACCAAAGTAATTGAATCGTTAATTCAGAAAACATTACTGAAAAGGGAGGTTGCTCTTAACAATAAAGTCGATTGCCCATTAATGCCAATATTGAATGCATTCAATTAATTTGAAATAATCCAATCTCAACCGACACTTAAAACATGAGCAATAATTTCCTACTTCCGGTTTAGAATACAACCCATTAAGATTTTACGAGGGATAGGGTGTCTCTAGATTAATGGTTTAATATATAAATTTTGTCTCTAACTAAAAACAAATCATTTAATAAAATAAGCTGTCACAAGGATAGTGCGTTGTCCTGAGGTTAACAACTGATTAAAAACATCAAGAGCTATCATGCCCAACAACTGTTACCAGAATGAATTCTCAGATCTAAATTTACAAAAACGAAATGCCCATACATCTATTGCCAAAATGAATTCTCAGATTTAAATTTACATAAAGAAATTTCCCATACAACTATTGCAAAACGAATTCTTAGATCTAATTTTACAAAAACGAAATTGCCCGTACCACTATTGCCAGAAAAAATACTCAGATATAATTTTACAAAAATGAAAATGCCCAGAGTGATATACAAAAGGCCCACTGTAATAGAAAACGCCCATAGTAATATAAAAACGCCCACATCAATATAAAAAGTCCCACAGAAATTTATAAACGCCCACAGTCATCTAAAAATGCCCACATCAATATAAAAACGCCCACAAAAATTTATAAACACCCACAGTCATATAAAAACACCCACATCAATATAAATACGCCCACTGTAATAAATAAACGCCCACAGTGGTATAAAAGGCCCCCATTAACATAAAAACACCCACTATAATGTGTAATACGCCCACAGTCATATAAAACGCCCCCAGTCATATATACACACAACCATAAAACCTCTTTTATCCCAACCGACATGTAACAACAGAGTAAGAAGAAATATTTTATAACCGTAACACAATTTCAATCGCCGAAGAACAAGGCAAGAAAACCAATCAATCCAACGAGAACCCAAGCAAATTGAAGTTAAGTATTTTTCATCTCACAATGCCAATACAAAAATGTTGATAACAATAAGAGAGGGCCAAGGTCCTAATACCTTCTATCATGCAAAATAAAAAAAATACCATTGTCTTAATTCCCGCCTTGAATGATGACCGCGTGCTCCATACCGCTCCTGCTCCATGCCGCTCCCTTCGTCGACCGTCAAGAGTACACTGGTACCTCCCAGCCAATCGCTAGGGGTACTCTACTTCCCCCTTATCCCCCTGAGCCGCAAAGGGGCCACACACAATCTAGATGGTTCGTCTAGCTTCCCAGCTCGCCTCGCAAGGCCAAGCTACCACTCCTATTCGAGATGGGAAATCCCAACTCCCCACAAATAATCAGTCAAGTCACAATTCCGGCAGCGTAACATTACGCTAATAACCGATCCTCTTCTTCCTTCTCTTCCCTTTCTTTTATAGAGTTTTAGACCTTCAAACTTTCCCTAAATCCCTTTTTAATTTAAGTTTCAATGAAATCATCTAAAATTTCTCCATCGTACAAGTGTCATTCATCCCCCACTTTCCTCCAAAATTTATTTTCTTTAATTTATTAAATGACTCATTTCCCTCACCCACCTAGAGTTGCTCCTATAATTTCTCCTAGGTGTTCCTATATTCCCCTTCAGGTTTTAAATACTTTCCCTAAAAAGACGTTGCTAATTTAGTTCATTTTAGAACGTTCTTAATTGCAGATTTCTTACTATGTTGACCTCGCTTTTTACCATAAGTTCTCTTCTTTCCTTTATTATGTTTCCTCCAATTCTTAGTTTCCTAATTTTTATTATTCCCTTCTTTCCCCTTTTAAATAAAGCCAAAATAGCAGTTGCGCATTTTACTCTTAGCCTTTTATTATTAATTTAAAATCTTTTTACACTTTCACAATTTAAATAATTTATTTCTTCTTTACAATTTAAAACCACGAATTTTAACTAAATTAATACTCTCTTCATTTTACCTCAAAAATTTATGAAGACTAAAACTATTACTTAAGTGGTTTTTAGTTTAAATTTTTATTTTTATTTTTATAGGGTCTTAAGGTTAGACAAGATTTTACCCTGAGAAGTTTTAGACTTATGACTTAGATTTTGAACTAGGCGACATTTAACTAGGGAAGTAGCTTAAGAATTTTTGAATGTGTTAAATGTCCTAGGGAAATCTAGGTTTGTTCCTTGATCAACATCAACACGAAGTGCCCTTCAGGATGCACCATGTACTCCAAGAGTGTCACTCGCCTCATTTGTTTCTTTTGCGCAACATGCCCTTCAGGATGCACCCCGTGCTCTAACGGTGCCACTCACTTCTTATGTTTCTTTTGCATGAAGTGCCCTTCAGAATGCACCACGTTCTCCAAGGGTTCCACTCGCTTCTTGTGTTTATTTTGCATGACGTGCCCTTCAGGATGCACCACATGCTCCAAGGGTGCCACTCGCCAACTTGACTGATTGGTAGACATCAATAACCCCTGGAGTCAACACTCCGCCAGGTGAAGTTGTGGAAGACTAAGGGCTCTAAGGAATAAAGCCCCCTCCTTATTGCGCGCCCCTTAGAATCATCGCGACTCACTATCGCAGTCTGCCCTCGCGGCATCGTGAGTCCTCGCAAACTAGGTCATCGTTAACCTACAGTTTGAGCCACGGAGGGAGTGCTAGTAGGTTGTGGCAGGGCTGTTGTCCACACCTCTCCCTCAACCTCTCTAGAAATCGTGTGTGACCCCTTTACTCCATATGTGAGTCTGGTTGGCAAGCTATCGTCAGCCTGCATCATCAACAATCGTGTCAGAACATGTTCACATCATATTATCAAATCAATGAAATATCAAAGTAAATAAATCAACCCAAATAGTACACTCCATGACTCAATCCGGAGTCCAAGGGGTTCCATCGATGCCTCTACATCCTAAAGGTCAAAAACCCTGCACACTCAATAAAACAGAGTCAATAGCACCTGTTTAGGTCAAGTAGTAAAACATCAAGTCATCTATCATATTACATCATAGTCAAGGATAAAGGTTTTCTTATCATAAAAGTCCAGATCACTTGCGAGCAAGTGTCCTCAAAGAATAAGTTTTCTCAGTGCACCAGAGAGGGATGTTACATACACCTCCTCTTGGTCTAAACTTCGTCCCAAAGTTTCATAGTATAAATGTCGAAATAAGTGTATTACAGTATCATAAGTCTATCTATCCAACAAAAATGGAAACTGTTTGTGCATATCATATGCGTCCTCCCAGGTCGTCGAGTGCGGACTATAATTGTCCCACTGGACCTTGACTTGATCTACCGTTCGACATCGTAACTGTCAAACGTGATGATCTAAGATGCATATCGGCTTAGTCGTGAGCGTTCCCTCGTCCGATACCTACGAGGAACCCATGTCAATCACATGTGTAAGATCATTAATATAATGTCTTAAAACCGATACATGAAAAACGTCGTGCATACACCTCGAAGAATCAGGCAAGGCTAGTCGATAGGCCACGAGCCTCTTTCTCTCCACGATCTTGAAAGGTCCCACAAACCAAGGAGAGAGTTTAGCTCCCTTTTTAAACTTGATCGAACTCTTATGCGGTTTAACCCGCAAGAAGACTTGATCATCAACATTATAACTACGGTCAACTCGGTGCGCATTGGCATAACTCTTCTGTCAATCTTTCACTTCTTTAATCCTTTGTCTTATTGTTTTCATTTGTTCTTCCATTTCTTGGATCGCTTCTGGTCCCACCAAGACCCTATCCTCAATTCGATCGCAACTCAGTGGCGTCTGGCATGGTCTCCCATAAAGAAACTCAAAAGGCACCATCTTAATGGTTCTCTGTTAACTGTTGTTGTAAGCGAACTGTACTAGAGGCAAGAATTCCTCCCAACACTTTTGTTGGTCCATCACATACATGCGCAACATGTCTTCCAAGGTTTGGTTCGTTTGTTCTGTCTTTTCATCAGTCTTTGGGTGATACACAGTACTAAAGTTAAGTTGAGTTCCCAAGGCCTCTTGGAAAGTCGTCCAAAATCGTCCAGTAAACACTGATCCTCGATCGGATATAATCCTCTTAGGCACGCCATGCAGCCTCACAATCTCACTGATGAAAACTCTAGCAATGTCAGGTGCCTGATACATCATATGCACAGGAATAAAGTGAGCACTCTTCGTCAGAGTGTCTACTACTATGAAAATCAAGTCATAACTCCTTTCCGTCAGTGGCAATCCAACAATAAGATCCATCAAAATGACCTCCCATTTCGATTCTGGAATGGCATGTGGTTGAAATAATCCCGCTGGGTGTCTATGTTTAGCCTTTACCTACTGACACTCTACACATCTAGCCACAAGGTTAACTATGTCGGCCTTCATTCCCTTCTAGAAGAATAAGGGTTTAAGATCTGCCCTCATCTTCGTGACTCCCGGGTGAGCCATGTAAACTGCTCTATGAGCCTCGCTCAGGATCAACATCCTCAACTCGTCATTTGGCGGTACATAAATCCGACTTTTAAACCTTAATAACCCATCACTATCAAATGAAAATCCCTCGTATTATGGTACCATCATTATTTTTTGTCCGATAAAACCCTCGACCTCTTTGTACCAGTCATCGTCACGCTGTAAAGTGATAATCTTCTCATGTAGATTCGTCTGAAGAGGCAACACCGAACAGACATGTGGCCTCCGACTCAAAGCATCCACCACTCGGTTCACTGTTCCCTTTATGTAACTGATCTCAAAGTCGTACTCGCTAAGCAATTCTGAAAAACGCCATTGTCGGGCGTTCAGGTTGCTTTGCGTGAAAATGTGTTGCAGCCCACAATGATCAGCCTTTAATTCAAACTTTTTTCCAACAAGGTAGTGTCTCCAAACCTTCAAGGCATATACGATGGCTAATAAATCCAAATCGTGCGTCGCATAGTTCTCCTCATGCCTCCTCAATTTCCCTGAAATGTAAGCAATCACTCATTTATCTTGCATCAAGACTCTGTCTAAACCTTCCTTGGATGTGTCAGTGCATACCAAGAAGTCTGTGTCCATGTCAGGGACATTTAGTATCGGCACTGAGGTTAGCAAGTCTTTAAGCCTCCAAAATGCTTACGCACATTTCTTGGTCCAAACAAACTTCTTGTTTTTCTTCTGCAATTTTGTGATCATATTTGCTATCTTCGAAAATCCCTTGACAAACTGTCGATAGTATCCTGCTAAACCCATAAAACTACGCACTGTTGTGACATTCGTCGGCACAGGACATTCCATAATAGCCTCAACCTTGGTTGGATCCACGATGATGCCTTTGCCGGAAATGACATGCCCTAAGTAGTGAATATTTGATTGGTAGAAAGAACATTTGGACAGTTTCCCATACAGTTTGTGCTCTCGCAGACACTGTAGTACCAAGCGCAAGTGCTCGTCATACTCTTCTGTCGTGCTAGAGTAAATCAAAATATCATCAATGAATACTTAGACGAACTTATCCAAGTATTCGCGGAACACCCCATTCATCAAACTCATAAATATCCCTGGGGCGTTTTTCAGTCGAAACGGTAAAACAATAAACTCGTAATGTCCAAATCTCGTCTTAAAGGTGGTCTTAGGGATGTCATCCTCCTTGATCCACAACTGGTGGTACCCCGATCGCAAATCGATCTTGGAGAACACCGTCGCACCCTTCATTTGATCGAACAGATGATCAATTCTTGGTAAGGGATAATGATTCTTGATGGTAGCCTTGTTCAATTGATGGTAGTCAATGCAAATCCTCCACGATCCATTCTTCTTCCGAATGAAAATAACAGGTGCACCCCACGGTGACACACTAGGACGTATCATTCCCAGGTCCAACAACTCCTTCAATTGCATTTTCAACTCTTACAACTCCGGGGTCGATATCCGATAAGGCGTTCTTGCTATCGGTTCGGTCCCTAGTTTCAGGTCTATGGTAAAGTCCAATTCTCTTTCTGGTGGCATCCCCAGTAACTCCTCTGGAAATACGTCTGCAAACCCCTTCACCACCGGAAGGTGTTCTAGACCTTCCGCCACTCCCTTTTTGTTTAGCACAAGGATCGCATAAATATTTCAAGCCTTGTGCATACTCTTCCGTAACTGTAAAGAAGAGACGAACCTCAGGGAAACTCCTTGGTTCCATCCTATAATCACACGTCTCTGTCCTTCGTCATCAACCAAGCAAAAATCATTCCGTCTTACAGTGGAGTATCACCTCATGCGATTCCAACCAATCCATACCTATCACGATGTCATAAAATCCTAAGATCGTGATGTACAAGTTGACCCTCGTGACAAACTCTCCCAGGCTAAGGGCACAGCTGGTAACCTTTCCTCCAACCTTCTGTTTGGCTCCCAAAGCCATCTCTACGAAGCTATAACACATTGCATTGCATTGCATTGCAATGTGTCAATGCAATGTGTTATAATATCATAAAACATTGCATTGCAATGTCTTATGATATATAACACATTGCAATGCAATGTGTTATGATATATAACACATTGCAATGCAATGTGAACACATTGCATTGCAATGTGTTATATCATAACACATTGCATTGCAATGTGTTATATATCATAACACATTGCAATGAAATGTGTTATGATATATAACACATTGCAATGCAATGTGTTATATGCAATGTGTTATGATATATATCACATTGCATTGCAATGCAATGTGTTATGATATATCATAACACATTGCAATGCAATGTGTTATATATCATAACACATTGCATTGCAATGTGTTATGAATCATAACACATTGCATTGCAATGTGTTATAATATATAACACATTGAATATATAACACATTGCAATGCAATGTGTTATGATATATAACAAATTGCAATGCAATGTGTTATGATATGCAATGTGTTATATATCATAACACATTGCATATCATAACACATTGCATAGCAATGTGTTATATATATAACACATTGCATTGCAATGTGTTATAATATATAACACATTGAATATATAACACATTGCAATGCAATGTGTTATGATATATAACACATTGAATTGCAATGTGTTATGATATATAACACATTGGATTGCAATGTGTTATGATATATAACACATTGGATTGCAATGCAATGTGTTATAGCTTCGTAGAGATGGCTTTGGGAGCCAAACAGAAGGTTGGAGGAAAGGTTATCGGCTGTGCCCTTAACCTGGGAGAGATTTTCACGAGGGTCAACTTGTAAGGCACGATCTTAGAATCTTATGACGTCGTGATCGGTATGGATTCGTTGGAATCACATGAGGTGATACTCCACTGTAAGACGAAATGGTTGAGCTTGGTTGATGACGAAGGACAGAGACGTGTGATTATAGGACGGAACACATTGCAGTGTGTTATATTATAACACAATATATTATAACACATTGCATTGCAATGTGTAGTAATATAACACATTGCATTGCAATGTGTTGTAATATAACACATTGCAATGCAATATGTTGTCAATGTTTTATAATATAACACATTGCAATGCAATGCATTGCAATGTGTTATAATACAATATTTAGCACATTGCATTGCAATGTGTTATAATATATAACACATTGCAGTGTGTTATATTATAACACAATATAATACAACACATTGCATTGCAATGTGTTATAATATAACACATTCCAATGTATTATATAATATAACACATTGCAATGCAATATAACACATTGCATTGCAATATAACACATTGCATTGTGTTATATTATAACACATTGCATTGCAATGTGTTGCATTGCAATGCGTTATATTACAACACATTGCAATGCAATGTGTTATATTATAACATAACACATTGCATTGCAGTGTGTTATAATATAACACATTGCATTGCAATATAACACATTGCAATGCAATGTGCTATGTTTTAACTATTTTTAGGCATAATTATGTTTTATCTATTTTTTTTTATAATTGCAATGTGTTATAATATAACACATTGCATTGCAATGCAATGTGTTGTAATATAACACATTGCATTGCAATGTGTTGTAATATAACACATTGGAATTATAACACATTGCAATGCAATGTGTTATAATATAACACATTGTATTGCAATGTGTTATAATACAACACACTGCAATGCAATGTGTTGTATTACAACACACTGCAATGCAATGTGCTATAATATAACACATTGCAATGCAATGTGTTGTATTATAACGCATTGCAATATAACACACTGCAATGAAATGTGTTATATTATAACACACTGCATTGGAATGTGTTATATTATAACACAYTGCAATACAATGTGTTATATTATAACACACTGCATTGCAGTGTGTTGTATTATAAGACACTGCAATGCAATGTGTTATAATATAACACATTGCATTGCAGTGTGTTATATTATAACACATTGCATTGCAGAGTGTTATAATATAACACATTGGATTGCAGTGTGTTATAATATAAAACATTTCAATGCAGTGTGTTATAATATAACACATTGCAATGCAGTGTATTGTATTATAACACATTGCAATATAACACACTGCAATATAACACACTACAATGCAATTTGTTATATTATAACACACTGCAATGCAATGTGTTATAATATAACACACTGCATTGCAGTGTGTTATATTATAATTCCTCTAAGTATGCCCTCGAGGGTTGGAGGGGAGGGCATAATTAGAGAAATTATATTATATTATTTCTCTAATTATGTAGTCCCCTCCCACCCTCTAGAGGGTCAATGTGTTATATTATAACACACTGCAATGCAATGTGTTATAATATAACACATTGGATTGCAGTATGTTATAATATAAAACATTTCAATGCAGTGTGTTATAATATAACACATTGTAATGCAGTGTGTTATATTATAACACATTGCAATATAACACACTGCAATGCAATTTGTTATATTATAACACATTGCAATGCAATGTGTTATAATATAACACACTGCATTGCAGTGTGTTATATTATAATTTCTCTAATTATGCCCTCGAGGGTTGGAGGGGAGGGCATAATTAGAGAAATTATATTATATTATTTTTCTAATTATGTCGTCCCCTCCCACCCTCTAGAGGGTGGGAGGAGAGGGCATAATTAGAGAAATTATATAATATAGTTTCTCTAATTATCCCCCCCCACCGATGGGTGGGAGGGGAGGGCATAATTAGAGAAACTATATAATATAATTTTTCTAATT
>JZKD02S1691200.1:458711-481166 GCA_000966675.3 Picea glauca
GAATAATTAGAGAAATTATATTATATAATTTCTCTAATTATGGGCTCCCCTCCCACCCATCCCCCCTCCTCCCACCCTCTAGATGGTGATGGGAGGGGTTGGGGGGGGAATAATTAGAAAAATTATATTATATAATTTTTCTAATTATTCCCCCCCTCCAGATGGTGGGAGGGGGGGGAGATAATTAGAGAAATTATGTCATATAATTTCTCTAATTATGCCCTCGAGGGTGCGAGGAGAGGGTATAATTAGAGAAATTATATTATATAATTTCTCTAATTATGCACTCCCCTCCCACCCTGTGTTATAATATAACACATTGCATTGCAGTGTGTTATAATATAACACATTACATTGCAGTGTGTTATATTATAACACATTTCAATGCAATGTGTTATAATATAACACATTGCAATGCAATGTGTTATAATATAACACATTGCAATGCAATGTGCTATATTGCAATGTGTTATAATATAACAAATTGCATTGCAATATAACACATTGCAATTTGATATATTATAACACATTGCAATTTGATATATTATAACACATTGCAATGCAATGTATTATAATATATCAAATTGCAATATAGCACATTGCAATGCAATGTGTTATATTATAACACATTGCATTGCAATGTGTTATATATTGTAACAATGTGTTATATCGCAATGTGTTTTATATAAAACACATTGCAATGTGTTATATTAGCAATGTTATATTTATGACTCTATAAATAAATAATTCATAATTTTAAAATTCAAAATCTTTCGATCCCTCATCGGATAATTTCAAAATTTAAAACGCTCATCTGCTCACGTCACCACTGTCATTTTATTTTATCTTCGAAATGGAAGAAGAAACACCAACACCAGGAGAATGGCGCAGTAGGAGAGGAAGCAGATCAAGATCGAGAACACCTCCTCCTCCACCCGATTCTAATACTCTCGGGAATGATCGTGATGGGCTGACTATAGAATCTGATAATTATCAGATACCAGAAGGTCCTGAAGACATACGATTCCGCCCTTTTATCTACGAAGCCGCCGAGGAGTTGCGAGACAGACCCGCACCTATGGTTCCGGATGTGGAGCAGTTCGAGTTCCGAGGCAGAGCCGTACATATGGTGCCGCCTTACATGCAGCAGTTGGAGTTCCGAGGCAGAGCCGCACCTGCCGCTGAGGTGGAGCTGCGAGACAGATCCACGGTTGCTGTGCCGTTTCATGGGCTGCAGTTGGAGATCCAACTCAGAGTCGGACCTATGATGTCGTATTATGGAACTCAGATGCACAGCCGCACCTGAGCTGGTGCCGCAGTTGGAGCCCCAAAGTGGTGTCGCAGGCGTCGATCAGTTGGAGCCCCGATGTGGTGCTGCAGGCGTGGATCAGTTGCGTAGCATAACCATTTCAGAGGTACACATAAACGATAAGAACAGTATCACTTCAAGTTGCCCAATTTGCCAGTTCGATTATAAATTGGGCGACGAGGAGGATGCGTCTCAAATGCATTGCGGGCACATCTACCATACAATTTACATTTCCACATGTCTGCGATATGGGAATACATGTCTAGTGTGCCGCAAATCCCACATGCCCAGCCGTAATGACCCACCTTAAACCGTGCCCAACATTTCTTCTATGTGTTGTGTTTCACACTTTTTTAATTTTTATATAAATATTACTCATGTTTTTTATTTTTATATAAACATTACTATCATATTTTTAAGTTAGCTAATGGGAAAGCTGAAGTAATTTGAGCAAAGTTTTTATATCAATGTTGTTAATTGGGATCCTAAAGATATTGCAATTGATGATGATGATAATTAACGTCCATTAAGATCTAATTGGTCTATCGGACCTTAAGAGGATAAGTGATTGTTTGTGATTCTTTATAATTTTGTTTCTGTGCTCGAAAAGCATTAAGAGAAGTTTTCCAAGATCACCATACTTTTGTTGAGTCAAGAGGTTAGGAAGGTTGGTAGTGTGATCAATATTTTGAAAATGAGATCTAATAAGGGTATAGGCTGGACAATCTAAGAGAAATTGTTTTTCATCTTCAACCTTCTTAGTGTCACAAAAGTGACACTCTTTCATCCCATGGTGTTTTAGGAATTGACCAATGCCCAGTTTCACTATGTTTCACTATGGAGCTAGTGAGAATTTGTTATCTTAGCAATGCTTATTTTCTTTTTTACACTTGGCAAAACAGATAGATAATTTTGATCTTCTAGATTATGGTTGATTACATCTTTATAATACCTTAATTTTCTTTTTTCCTCTAACTATTTATCATATCACATTTTTTCCTTAAATTTTGATTTTACTTTTCTTTTAATAGTATCTTTATTGTGCAAAAATGGTTTCTTCCATGATTCTCCAATAACTTAGCCAATATTGGGCGTCTTTATACCATCCTGGCTTGAGTCTATGGTGGTTATGACTTGATTTTGAAGCAATTTTAGATAGCCTCTTACAATAACTCTTAAATTGGTGAAAAGATTGTGCTTTTTGATAAACTGAAAAACTTGTGTTCCATTCTTTTATGTGTTGTGTTCCACACTTTTTTTTATTTTTAAGTAGATAGGCCTACACATATTGACAATGTGCACAATTAATGATCTTTTAATCTAAAAACTTAATTGGATGGCTAGTAATAAAAGATGCTAGCATATTCTTAATCGAACTCTCAAATCAATGAATAAAATTCATTGTTCATAACTTCCTTGCATTTATGAATGCAACACCTGTTTATTTTTTCACATTTCCCTCATTGCTAGTTAAATATAAATATTATTATTATGATCATTAGTTAAATATATTCTATCAAAGTAATGAAATAATAAATATCTAATTTTAAAGTATATTATTTATTGCACCATGCATATACCTTCTTCTCCACTTTGGCAAATAACCACAACCAGTAATTTTTATGGTAACCTTTTTCTTTAAGTGTAGAACTCAAGTATTTTATCCTCGAGTCTCCAAAATATAAGATATGATATTAATCTATGAATCAGAATCGAACAAAGCATTTACCTTTGTCTTCTTGACCTATGTGGAAAAATTTGATCATCTAATTCTCTTCCTCGTAATAAAAGTTGGAACATCCCTTTCATGCATTATACCCTAAACCTAAAATTTATCCATAAATAAACCCCCTCATGCATTATACCCTAAACCTAATATTTACTTATAATTAAACCCGCGTGTTCATGAATTATAGGCTAATCAATTTTCATTTTCCTTTTCCCATGGGGTTAGTGAAGTTTTGAGTGCAATTGCTATGTTGTGAGTGAGTAGCATTGTGAAAGAGGATTTTTCAATCAGTATAATATTTTGATCTTAATGATAGTAAAAATAAATTAAATATCAGAACATAATCATTACAATTTTTTTTCCAGCAGAAAATTCACACTAATTATATTAAGATATAATTTTTACATCACCTATCTTTGTTTATGTCGATTACAATGACCGTCACCCTCCCTCAAGTTCTTCAATAAACAGATTTAGAGCTTCAATACAAAAATAGCAAAAAGCTCTATGACACCAAAAAAATCCTCAGTCTAAGAAGACAAACTATGAACTTTGAACCCAATACAAAAATACCAAGAGAGACAAAGATTTTAGTTTTTTTAAAAAGTCAAAGTGATGGACTTTTCTAGTAGTCTCTCCATCCCAAGGATAATAAAAAAGTCTTTCACTCAATGCCAACATAGCTTGCTTTTATAGCCTATCTGCCACGTCTTCCACTCAATGCCAACAAAGATTGCTTTGATAGCCTATCTTCCACAAGATTTATTTCTCTGTAGATATGATGAAAAGAAATATCCCTGAAAGTAGAAACTAGTTCACTAGTTTTTTTTTTTTCCAGCAATCAATGTTTATAGCCGGGAGGTTTCCTTTTTATTTAAGCCAATCAATTATTACTTTTGAATCACCTAGTGACTGAATATACTGAATATCCAAATGATTTGCAATAAATAGTGAAGCCCATGTGCCCAACATCTCTGCTTTGGTGTTTGTTCCATCCCCACAGTTGAAATACCATCTATATTCCGTCGAATCTCTAGATTTTTCAACACCGCCTGCTCCACAACTAGAACCACCTACCACCAAAGATCCATCAAAGAATTCCACTACAAATCCATTAATCCTATTTATCGTATTCACTCTTAAACTCTACACTTTTGTGGCAATAGATATATTCTGGAGGGCACCGATAGCCCTGTGAATAACTGCCCTTGAAGAGGGAATCTTTCCTTCAAAGAGCAGTCTATTACACACCAGCCATACATTCTAGCATACCAACAAAGAATTTTTTTTTTGACAATTCTTTCTTACTGTTCCATTCGTCCATACATTCACTAAGAGAAGATCTCGTCCACGAAATTCTCATATTTAACAACTTAATGCAATATGACCAAGCCTCCTTTCTAATGGTATAGTGGATAAAAATATGAAGAATGTCTTCAGTGTGTTGCTTGCATAGTAGGAAAATTTCTGGACCAATCCACCCTTTAGCTTGGAGATTATCCCAAGTAATTAACTTGTTCTCTAATGCCAACTAGAAAAAAAGAATGATCTTCAGTTGAACATGCCATTTCCGCAAGTTTTCTTTCAAGCCATATCAGATCGGAAGGTTTAGGGTAGATAAAATAACATTATAATAGTTTTTTACTATAAAGGAACCCTGAGAGGTCTCCCCAACCCATAATAGAGAAAAAATACCATCCACCACAAGGGTGACACCCACCTTGTTTAACTCCGTTGTATAAGTGTTCCACTCCGCCGCATGCGTACCAGACAATTCCAATTCGTTGTTGTTTTTCTAGACTTCGGCAAGGGTACTAGGATCCCAATAATTGTGATCTTGTGATAAAGAATGACTCTTCTTCGAGTTTAAAATCTCCACCAGCTCCAAAATGAGAAGGGATGAATCCCCCATACCAAGAATACTATCTATACCAATCGAAATATGTTGCCCTGCCTTCGGGTTCTAGCTAAGCCAATGATTTATAATAGTTAGCGAATGAATTAAACTGGCCCACATCTTAGATATTGTTGAAGATTATGAGTAGGTTGTCTAAGCCTATTAATAAGAGTGGATTTATGTAGATACTTGTCAAAAATGAGTTGATGCCAGATACTTTTCCGCATTAATAGCTTCCATAAAGTAACCGCATTTAGGGCCAAATTGAAGTGATAGAGGTTACAAAAACCCCATCCCCAATTTCTTTTAGGCTTGGAGATTAACGCCCATCTGCAAAGATGAAACTGGAAAGAGTCATTGCACCCATTCCATAAGTAGTGAAAAATCACTTTGTGAATCTTGTTGATGATAGATCGAGGCATAGACTCCCTGGACATCCAAAATACCGGTTGTTATTCCAAAATAGATTTTATGAAGATGTATCAGCCCCCTATAGAAAGCCACATGTTATACCATCTTGTGATTTTCTTAGAAAACCTGGAAACCAACCAACCCCAATCAGCTGCACGATGAGGGGTGGTCTTTAAAAAGTACCCCAGGTACTTCAATCTATTGGATAGGTCACTGAATGAAAAATTTAGAAGATCTTTGAATGGAAGCAGTTCCAATTCGCTGAGACCTTAAAAAAGAATAATAGATTTTGTCTAGTTCACTGTAAGGCCAACAACGCTGCAAAATAGCTCAATGATAGCTTTGATATCCTTCCACTCTTCTAACCTCACCATTGACATGATGAGGACGTCATCCATGAAGAGAAAATGAAAGATTTTAGTAATTCTTGAAACTTTTATACCTGAAATCGAGCCTCCCGCCGATGATTTCTTCAATAATAAACTAATCCTCTCCATCATAAGAATGAAGAGTTGGGGGGATAATGGACAACCTTTATGAACCCCCCTCTCACTTATGAAAAATATCGTAGGCTCTCCATTTACTAAAACTGTAAAGGAAGAAGACGTTACAAATGACATAATCCAATTTGTCATCCGGATGCCCAATCCCACTTTAAGAAGAATAAATCAAAGTTGGTCCCAATCAATACAGTCATATTATTTTCTTAAATCAAGCTTCAGAACAAGAGCTTTTAGCTTCTTCTTTTTAATATTGTGGATACTTTCACTGGCAGTCGCTATGGAATCTTGAATGTGTCCTCCTTTTAAGAAACCCAGCTGCTCAGAAGAGATAAACCTAGGAAAAAATTATTTTAACCGATTGGCAATTATTTTTGAGATAACCTTGTAACACAAGTTACAAAGAGAAATAGAGTGAAATTCATCAAAGTTTCTTGGCTTATTTGATTTAGGAATTAATCTCAGAAAAGTATAATTAAGACCACCCATAATAGAACCCTATCTTCTAGAATCTTCAGCCATTGCATGAAGGTCCTCCCCAATCAAGTCAAAGAAAAAAATGAAAAAATTGGAAGTCCACCCATCTGGGCCTGGGCTCTTTTCCTTATTGAAATGAACAAGAACATCTTGAAGTTATTCTAATGTTACCGATGTAAAAAATGTGTTAGACTCCTCTTCATACAACTTTTGTCTAAAGAGATCTAGGACTTTGCATTGATCACTGATAATCGGAGTAGTCGGTGCCTTGTAGAGATTCTTAAAGTAGTTTACTGCCTCATTTTTTATATCTTCTTGCTTGCTGACCAAAACTCCAAACCGTGAATAAATCTCCCATATATGATCTTTTATACTATTATTGTTTGTCACCTTATGAAAATATCTAGTGTTGTTATCCCCCTCGATAACCATAGAGCTCTGCTACAGATACACCAAAACTCCTCTTCACTCCTAAGAATCACATTCCTTTCAACTTCACTCTGTTTCAAGAGGAAACATCAACTAGATATCAACTTAGTTTTTTTTCTTTCTTGGTTCTCTTTTTTCAATGACTTAGTTAATTGTTTTAGGACCTATAGCTTTCATAATAGCCACCTCTATTTTCTCTCTTCCCTCAGGAAAAAAGGGTCATTCCATGTCATATGGACAATATGCATGAACTCCTTCTCATTGATCCAATCAACATTAAACTTGAACGAGAATCTCTTATAAGTCAGGGCCTTCTCCATCTGAAAAAAAAATTGGTTCATGGTCTAATTTTGGACACACCTACCACACTTAGAGGAGGGGTGAATGAGTGCGGGGCTCTTTTTCCCAAAGCATCCCTCTTGCAAAAAAACTCATCAATTAGCATTCAACATTTATTTATTACCCATTGTTGTCATTTATAACCAGTTACATGTGAGAACATATCAACAATATATCATCAATAATTCATCACCACAATGAACACACAGAAAACAAGATGTATGTACAATTTTCTTTTTTTTCAGACTACAATCCTTGGGGTTTATCGACAACAACTGAATATAGTACAACTCTACAAGAGCACCATCTCTATAATGCAAGACTCAACTTACAACCTCAGCACCAACTGAGATGAGGCAACAATCCTCAACAAATATCAATCTGTCAATAGGTACGTGACCTATCGGTAGTGCAACCCACATGTGAATGCGCCCTAGCTCACTACAACCCACGTGTAAATGAAGCTAGTGTATAATGCAACAAGCGTGTGCTTCTAAGAAGCTAGGGTTTTTCTTTTCTTCACATGCTCAGATCCTCTGCAACCTGCAATCACTTTCTCTTCTGTCTTCCACTGTCCAAACTGACACACAGCTAGTCACAACACATCCAATCTCTCCAATAGCTTACTCATTCTCCACAACAAATCAATATGAATCCTATCTCAATCATGTATAAATAATTAGTATACCATAGCAATCATGTCACTACTGAATCACATGAGTGTTGCTCACTCAATCAACCAAATCAACCAAATTGAGCCACATCATAGAAGACATACCAAGAATTCCCTAATAATTCACAAAACAACAAACAATAGTATCCATCAAGACAATAATGTAACCATACCAGTGTCTCAGTGATACATCTGAGGCCATAGAATGCAGATCTGGAACCTACATCATCATCCAAGAGCTTGGCACCAGCTCAAACAAAAATCTCCATGATTTTATCCACTCCACGCTCCATGTACACAATCATCCCACATGTACACACACCCTATACACAACCAGCCCGCATGTACACACACCCTATACATAGACAACCCGAGTGGACATCACAAAATAGTGTTTTCTGTGAATCCGAGACTTTTGTCGTCAAGATTTTTGACATTGCCGAAACTTTGATACATCCATGAGATACTCCTCTTGCTCTCTTCCTCAGAATAGATCTTAAATCATGCTCAAGAGATCCACACCAATAAGATGCTCTCATAAAAATCTCTCAATCAATACTCCACAAGATATTCACAAGAACCTCTCCATTGATCCACAAGGATTCTCACCAAAATGTTAATTTTACAAAAGATCCTAGATTATTATTTATACTTTCATCTTCTAGGTCACTTAACCCATTTTTAGGTTACTTAACACATTTCTAGGTCACTTAACCTATGTTCCTTATTTTAGGGTTAATCACTTTCCATGAATAGAAATTTTTCCTATACTTTATCATTTAAATATTCCTTTTTTATTTTTTCACTTTGCTTTATCATTTAAATAACCCATCTTGATTTTTTCACTTTACTTTATCATTTAAATAATGATTTCTTCTTTTTCAAGCACTTTTACTTCTTTGACCTTAGGGGCTTCAAGCCTTCATATGGGGGTCCTCCAACTTCATAAAGCCATAACTCTCAAACCGTGAAGAGTTATGTGACGTTCCACATACCACCGGAAATGACATGACAAACACTATCCATATAGGATAGTTTCACCAACAACTTCATTCATCTTCATCTTATTATTCCACATACAAGCATGGGTCCTCCAACAGTTCTTCTAGGATAACTCATTCTGTAAAGCATCTTTCCATGAGGGATTTCACCATAAGGGGACCACTTTGGAGTTCATTCATTTGTTATATGATTTTTTATCCTGTTATGGTTTGTGACGTTATGAAAATATCTAGTGTTGTTATCCCCCTCGATAACCATAAAGCTCTGCTACGGATACACCAAAGCTCTTCTTCAGTCCAAAGAATCACATTCCTTTCAAATTCACTCTGTTTTAAGAGGAACGACAACTAGAATTGTTGGGTCACCTGCCAATATGCCAATGAAAGTTCTAATATCAGATTCCAAAGATACCAGCTTAGTTCATTTTTTTTTCTTGGTTCTCTTTTTTCCATGACTTAGTTAATTTTTATAGAACTTGTAGCTTCCATAATAGTCACCTTTGTTTTCTCTCTTCCCTCAAGAACAAAGGGTAATTCCACGTCATATCGACAAGATCCATGAACTCGTTCTCATTGATCCAATCAACACTAAAATTGAACAAGAATCTCTTATAAGTTAGGGCCTTCTCCATCTGAAAAACAAATTAGTGCATGGTCTGAAACAAAAGGAAATTCAACCCAGGACTGATATATACCAACCTCTGAGAGAACATCTTCTGAAACTAAAACCCTATCAAGTCTCCTAGCTATAGCTTCATGTCCAGTCTGACCATTCCTCCTAGTGGGCACCAACTTTGCTGGTATAATCTCGATCAGATTATTTGACTGAAAAAGAGTTTTGTTATAATAATCCATATTGTTTATAACCCTAAAGCCTCCCCAAGCCTCTTCGCTAGAAAAATAATATCTAGGTCACTCGCCAGGATCAAATTTGGAATACATAAAATACCACTATCTTCGACTGATTTGCAGAAAATAAATGTGTCAGTACAAGGCCCATATAAATTAAACAAGGAAAGCTTCTCATTGGTTACTACACATCTTCCAGTTAGCAGAATACCTCCAATAGTGTGAAAAGGTTATAAGACATATAACGAAGGATCCCAAGAGGCTAAAAGTCCTCCAGACTTTCCCGCAAAGATGACAGAATAAGAAACCCAGGATGGTTGAAAGGAATGTAAAACAACTCTTGCCCTATGATCACTTACCATCGTTTCTTGAAAACAAATGATATCTGGATGCTTCTGATCCAACAGTTGGCGTACTGAGGCAACTTTGGGGGTGCCTCCAATCCCTCTGACATTTAGAGAAATCAAAAGAATTATTTAGACCTCACCAAGGCCTTCAATGCTCTAAGAGGCCCACTATCGGTGGGAATGTCATTGGAAACTAAAGTCTGGGTGGGGCCTTATGCCACCTTGAGCCAGGCAAAATCTCTTCCCTCCTTCACCGAAACAACCTTACAACTTACAATTCCTATATGTAGCATTAAGCAATATATTTTAAATAATATGAATTTGGTATATATTTGGAAATTTTGGCACTAATAATTTGGATTGTAGTTATTTTATTTTTTATTTTAAATTTTTTAAGTAGATATTATTTCCCTTATGAGAAAAAACGAAGCTTGTGAAATGTAGAAGACATTTTATAAAGTCAAGTTGAATTGTGTTATTTTTATTAAGACATATCATAAAGTCAAATTGAATTTTTTTATTTTGTATTATTTATATATACTTACTAAAGTCAAATTAAATATAATTGAAGTCTGTTGATAAGCAACATAATTTTTTTATCAAGACATATATCATATAATCAAATTGAATTGTGTTATTTTGTATTATTAGTCCCTACCAAAGAAGGACTATAGAAATGAGTTTTCGTTGACTATGTATTAGTTTAGAGTTGACTAACAAAAAATTAACAATTTGTTATAGTTGAACTTTACGTTTTGAATTTTATTATTTTGTTTGGATATTTAAATTTATTTACCTCTAATATTTCTTTCATATTATTGGAACTCAAATTTGAGGTCTTAATGTCCAGATGCCGATGATAATGTTCGTAACACAACATGCATTAACTTTGCGCTTGTTATCTCTCTTAGGTTCACTGTTGGTTGTCATAATTTGACTTGTCTTGAAATTTCGTTGAAAACTGTGATACTCTTTTCTATTATTAAACAAATATGTCTTGAAATTTTTCATGGTTGTCATGTGGGTCTTGATTTATTGGAATTAAAGAACACAAGTGGTATTAGTCACATTCATAAGAAAACATATATCGTAATAACATAAGTTAGAATGCACAATTACCACTTAGGACATGGGCTTGTTACTTTGCAGTTCCTCTTGTTCTTCTTATGTTTGCTTCTCTTTTTCGATTACATCATTCTCCTTAGGTCGTTCTCTTCTTAAGAATTAGGTTTCCTTAGGGATGCATGCTCATATTTGCCAGATGAGTAGGCTCACATATCAATTCCTCCTTCCTTGATTCTTAGGTTGGCATATCAGTTAAATAAATCCTTTCTCTGTGATGAATGAAGATCCATTGGTCTGTCTCCCAAACTTATTTGGATGCAACATTTTTTCTTCTCGTCCAGTTGACCAAAGGCCCTCATTCAAAAACATGTTTCTTAAAGGTATCATAACAAGGGTTTCACTGGTTGGCCCAAGTTCCCTCAAGTGCACGCATAGTGAACAAAGCTCTAATGACAACCATTGCCGTGGTAAAATATGAAATACTTCATGTACAAAGCACTCATTTTCATATACAACTACCTATTGCCAAATTAATAGATTTACAAAAATTGATTACATGAACTTTAAACTAAAGAATAAAGCCTTCATTTTTTAATGTGTACTAGGATTCTTCATAATTTATATATTTTTTTCTATGATTAAGTAAAGCCTCATATTTGACTCAATGCAATTTAATCATTTTAAAAACAATTATTAAAAAAAAGGAAATTCGAAGAAAATGGTTTATTCTATGTTTAATAATTTTCAATAAACTAAACTAAACATGTTGAAGAAAAAATTGAAATGGAAAAAGATCAAACATATTTAATAAAAAATATACTTATAAGAATACAAAACTAAATTAATTATTTTTGAATACCTCCATAAATATGTTGGTATACAAAGGCATTAGTAATAGTTCAAAATTGTTAACAAAAGTGTCTAGAAGTTTTATAAATTATCCTAAAATAGTTATTATTAAATATTTTTTCATAAAATTAAAAAATTAATAATTAATTCTTAATTTTATACATCTTTTCTGTTAAAATACTTCCATACTTTCTTTGTAAAGAAGTATGAAGGAGGCACACATATGTCTTCCTGGTTGTTGCAGATAGCGAGAGAAAAAAACCTTGTGGAGACAAACTTGGACGATGTCGAGTGATGGTTGGATGTCTAATGCAAAGAATGAAAGGAAACTCACATCAGTGGAATGAAGGCTCATCGATGTTTTATAAATATGTGGATATTGGCTAAGACAGTGGGTGGCTTGGTTGATTTCTTCATGGAAGTTAAAGAGTGGAAGCAAAAATCAGAAGAAGTCGCAAAGATGAAGATGCTCGAGCAGTTCGTTGAACATGAGAAGAAAACATTTGTGAGCCAAGAGTGTGTGAGGGAGACATAACAATATTTTTGGAAGAGAACCAAGGAAGGTGACAATTTCTCCTCTAGTGAACTTGGACATGGTGAATGGTCGTATGACCTTGAGTTAGAATGACTCATGGAGGAGTGTAAAAGAAAGATCAGTTCAAGTGTACCATTACTTATGCACTTGACACACAAGTATGGTGACACTTTTCCAAATAATTTGGGACAAATTGTAGATGAGGGAGATAACCCAACAAACCATTCCCCTTCACCTTCAAACTAGACTACAACATTTTGGTTCATTTTCTCGGTAAGAGGAAGTGAGGCTAGTGGGGCACCTTGAGGAGGTGCCTTGGTGAGACTATTGATATCACAACAAGTGACTTAACAAATTGGAGGAAACGAAGAGTTGTTAACGTGATGAGTTTGCAAACATAAAAATATGTTCGAATATGAACACGTGAGTTCTCGAGACAGAGGCAGAATGATTGAACTAGCTACCCAATCAACCAAAGTCACAAGGGGATCCAATGCATGAAAGCAAGCAAAGAGAATTTAAGTATGGAAGCAACATAATTCAGATGACAATGACACTTCATAGGATCATGAAAATTCCTAAGGTGATTTTTTCTTGATGACAATAGTTGAGAAAACAATAGTCGTTGGGTGGCAACGAGATATAGAGATGGGAAGAGACGTCATGGAAGTCGACATATATTATCGGGGATGAAAAAAACTTGGAGTGGGGGAGGAAGTAAGGTCTCCCATGACACCAACCAAGCACGCATGTTCCTTGGGTAGATTCAAAGATGATGCAAATGAAGAGCACAATGAAGAAGTGATCGGTTGGGTTAATGAAGAAGTTTGGGTGTGGGAAATAGCACCTTGGGTGCATGATAGTGACACATCACACCAGGGGGGCACACACCCTTCCTTCCATGCGATGGATGAAAAATAATTGGGTTGTGTTTGGGAAAGGGAAGGGCAACTTGGGAGCATGCCCATGTAGTGGACTTGTCTACCCTTAGCAACATCAATGCACCAGAGAGGTTGGACGACCGAATCGGTAGACCCACAAAAATTTGTGACAATCAACACAAGGGAGAGAGAACAAGGCAAGGGAGACTTCCCAAGGATGGGGCACTCTGTTTCAATAAAGGAATGGTTGATGGGTGCACTGGGTCCAGGAATGGGTGTAGTGGTCAGTTGAGTGTGACAATTTGTAAAGCGCCGTGACACACCAAAGAGACATGATGTTTCACACAAGTGTCCCTTGGAGTCCATATAAAAGAAAGGGAATATAGATCATTTTTGGAAAGATATTTGTAGAACAAGTATGAGGCTACGAACTGAGGCAAAGTTGCCAAGATGGAAGGAAACTAGCCAAGAGTTGGACATTTTTGTAGGTGGACAATTAGTCTACAGTTGTGGGCATGTTTGAGGTGCGTCGCAGGTGGTTGTGAAGATAATTGCAGAAAAGAGCCTAGGTGGGATGAATATGTTCTTGAGTGTCTTGGTGAGGTGAGGCAAGTCGTTTGACTCTTCCGTGTTGTAAGCTGAGCTGACAGTGCTCATTCTAACTATTTTTCAGTAACAAAGACTTAGTCGGGTGTTAGGCATGGTTTGTGTCGCCAAACTATTTGTGTTTTTATTCATTTTTGTTAATCATTTGTTCTCTTGAATTATCACATTCATGGATGAATGCTTAAATAATAATAAGAGTTAAACTGTGTTAACATTTTTCTAAGTAATAAATAGTTGTATTAAAGCAAGAGAGTCACTTGTCAATAGATCAGAATAGAGTATGCGTATTATCTAGGTGAAGAGACATAGTCCGGACAAAGTATCCTCGGTGTGCCAAGCATCCAAGTAAGAATCGTCACGGTGTCACACCCCCTCAAGAGCTGAACGATTGCAAGATCTGTTTAATTGTCTTGTGGGGTCGTGACAATTGAAAAATTAAATTTTAACATTATACATCATATATTCTAGTTGCAATAAGACTATTTGAGAATTTTCAATCCATTTTTATATTAAAAATAATAGTTTTTTAATTCAAAATTATGATTTTGACAAAGATTGCATGGTTATATTTTGATGATGATAAAACAAAACAATTCAATATCATAGAATGTTTAACCTTCTTCTTTGGGTTTGAATGATTTAGAAAAAAAATATAATTTTATAATACAACATGTGAAAGGAATTGTGTTTTCTGAATTTGATATAAGAGGAAAATAGTTGTAAATTTACTCCATCAATCAAATAATAAAATAAAATAATAAAATAATTTTTTGAAAATAATTTTTTTTATTATAAATATTCTTTATTATCTCACCACTTAGTAAACCCCTTGTGCTGACTTAAATAACAATTACTATTAGCACTCAGAATGAGAGAGTGATAATATAATCAAGAAATTCATGCAACGCTTAAAAAAATGCATTTTACACATTGAAGTTGGTCCCATTCAATACAGTCATATTTTTTTCTTAAATCAAGCTTCAGAACAAGAGCTTTCAGCTTCTTCTTTTTAATGTTGTGGATACTTTCACTTGCAGTCCCTATGGAATCTTGGATGTGTCTTCCTTTTAAGAAACCCTACTGCTCAGAAGAGATAAACCTGGGCAAAAATGATTTTAACCAATTGGCAATTATTTTTTAGATAACCTTGTAACATAGGTTACAAAGAGAAATAGAGTGAAAGTCGTCAAAATTTCCTGGCTTATTTGATTTAGGAATTAATGTCAGAAAAGTAGAGTTAATACCACCCATAATAGAACCCTGTCTTCTAGAATCTTCAACCATTGCATGAAGGTCCTCCCCAATCAAGTCAAAGAAAAAAATGAAAAATTCTTAAGTCCACCCATTTGGGCCTGGGCTCCTTTCCTTCTTGAAATGAACAAGAACATCTTGAAGTTCTTCTAATATTACCTATGTAAACAATGTGTTAGACTCCTCTTCATAAAACATCTATGTAAAGAGATCTGGGACTTTGCACTTATCACTGATAATCGGAGTAGCTGGTGCCTTGTAGAGAGTCTTAAATTAGTTTACTGCCTCATTTTTTATAGCTTCCTGCTCTCTGACCAAAACTCCAAACCGTGAATAAATCTCCCATATATGATTTTTTATCCTCTTATGGTTTGTCACCTTACGAAAATATCTAGTGTTGTTATCCCCCTCGATAACCATAGAGATCTGCTACGGATACACCAAAGCTCCTCTTCACTCCTAAGAATCACATTCCTTTCAAATTCACTACGTTTTAAGAGGAAATGACAACTAGCATGGTTGGGTCACCTGCCAATATGGCAATGAAAGTTCTAATATCAGATTCCAAAGATATCAGCTTAGTTTTTTTTTTTCTTGGTTCTCTTTTTTCCATTACTTAGTTAATTGTTTTAGGACCTGTAGCTTCCATAATAGCCACCTTTGTTTTCTCTCTTCCCTCATGAACAAAGGGTCATTCCACGTCATATGAAGAAGATCCACGAACTCCTTCTCATTGATCCAATCAACATTAAACTTGAGTGAGAATCTCTTACAAGTCAGGGCCTGCTCCATCTGGAAAAAAAAATTGGTGCATGGTCTAATGTTGGACACACCTACCACACTTAGAGGGGGGGTGAATGAGTGTGGGGAACGTTTTCCCAAAGCTTCCCTTTTGCACAAAAACTCATCAATTAGCATTCAACATTTATTTATTGCCAGTTGTTGTCATTTATAACCAGTTTGACGTGAGCACATATCAGCAACATGTATAAGCAATATATCATCAACAAGTCATCACCACAATGAACACAAATAACACAAGATGTATGTACAATTTTCTTTTTATTACAGATTACATCCTTGGGGTTTATCGGCAACAACTGAATAGAGTAAAACTCTACAAGAGCACCAGCTCTATAATGCAAGACTCAAGTTACAGCCTCAGCACTAATTGATATGAGGCAACAATCCTCAAAAGATATCAATCTGTCAACAGGTACGTGACCTATCAGTAGTGCATCCCACGTGTGAACGCACCGTGGCTCACTACAGCCCACATGTAAATGCGGAAAGTGTATAATGCAACAAGCGTGTGCTTCTAAGCAACTAGGGTTTTTATTTTCTTCACATGCTCAGATCCTCTGCAACCTCCAATCACTTTCTCTTCTGTCTTCCACTGTCCAAACTGACACATAGCCAATCACAACACATCCAAGCTCTCCAATAGCTTTCTCATGCTTCACATCAAATTAATATGAATGTTATCTCAATCATGTATAAATAACTAGTATACCATAGTAATCATGTCACCACTGAATCACAAGAGTGTTGCTCACTCCATCAACCAAATCAACCAAATTGAGTCACATCATAGAAGACATACCAAGAATTCCCTAAGCATTCACAACACAACAAACAATAGTATCCATCAAGACAATAATGTAACCATACTAGTGTCTCAGTGATAGATCTGAGGCCATAGAATGCAGATATAGAACTTGCCTCATCATCTAAGAGCTTGGCACCAGCTCAAACAAAAATATCCATGATTTGATGCACTCCATGCTCCATGTACACAGTCATCTCCCATGTACATTGACCCTATACACAACCCGCTCGCATTGACACGCACCCTATACATAGACAGCCCACGTGGACATCAAAAAATATGGTTTTATGTGCATTCGAGACTTTTGTCGTCAAGATTTTCGACATTGCCAAAACTTTGATGCGTCCGTGAGATCGTCCTCTCGCTCTCTTCCTTAGAATAGATCTTCACTGATTCTCAAGAGATCCACAACAATAGTATGCTCTCACAAGAAGCTCTCAATCAACACTCCACAAGATATTCACAAGAAGCTCTCCATTGATCCACAAGGATTCTCACCAAAATGTTAATTTTACAAAAGATCCTAGCTTCTAATTTATACTTTCATCTTCTAGGTCACTTAACCCATTTTTAGGTTACTTAACCCATTTCTAGGTCACTTAACATATGTTCCTTATTTTAGGGTTAATCCCTTTCCATGAATAGAAATTTTTCCAATACTTTATCATTTAAATATTCTTTTTTGATTTTTTCACTTTACTTTATCATTTAAATAACCCATCTTGATTTTGTCTCTTTACTTTATCATTTAAATAATGATTTCTTCTTTTTCAAGAACTTTTACTTCTTTGACCTCGGGGGCTTCAAGCCTTCATATGGTGGTCCTCCAACTTCATAAAGCCATAACTCTCAAACCGTGAGGAGTTATGTGACGTTCCACATACCACCGTAAATGAATTGAAAAGCATGATCCATCTAGGATAGTTTCACCAACAACTTCATTGATCTTCATCTCATTATTCCACATACAAGCATGGGTCCTCCTACCATTATTATAGTATAAATCATTCCATAAAGCATCTTCCCGTGAGGGCTTTCACCATAAGGGGACCACTTTGGATTTCATTCATTTGTTATATGATTTTTTATCCTGTTATAGTTTGTCACCTTATGAAAATATCTAGTGTTGTTATCCTCCTCGATAACCATAGAGCTCTGTTATGGATACACCAAAGCTCCTCTTCGCTACTAAGAATCACATTCCTTTCAACTTCACTCTGTTTTAAGAGGAAATGACAACTATAATGGTTGGGTCACCTGCCAATATGCCAATGAAAGTTCTAATATCAAATTTCAAAGATATCAGCTTAGTTTTTTTTTTTTCCTTGGTTCTCTTTTTTCCATGACTTAGTTAATTTTTTTAGGACCTATAGCTTCCATAATAGCCACCTCATTTTTATTTCTTCCCTCAGGAACAAAGGTTCATTCCATGTCATATGGACAAAATCCACGAACTCCTTCTCATTGATCCAATCAACATTAAAATTGAATGAGAATCTCCTATAAGTGAGGGCCTACTCCATCTGAAAAACAAATTGGTGCATGGTCTGAAACAAAAGGAAATTCAACCTAGGACTGGTATATACCAACCTCTGAGAGAACATCTTCTGAAACTAAAACCCTATCAAGTCTCCTATCTATAGCTTCCTGTCTGGTTCGACCATTCCTCCAATTGGGAACCAACTTTGTCGGTTTAATGTTGATTAGATTATTGGACTAAAAAAGAGTTTTGTAATAATCATCCATATTATTTATAACCCTAAAGCCTCCTGAAGCCTCTTTGCCAGAAAAAATAATATCTAGGTCACCCGCCAGGATCAAATTTGGAATTCGTAAAATACCACTATCTTCGACTGATTTCCAGAAAATAAATGTGTTAGTACAAGGCCCATATAAAGTAAACAAGGCAAGCTCTTGATTGGCTACTACACATATTCCAGTTAGCAGAATACCTGCAACAGGGTGAAAAGGTTCTAAGACATATAAAGAAGGATCCCAAGAGGCTAGAAGTCCTCCAGAGTTTCCCACAAATCTGACAAAATAAGAAACCCAGGATGGTCGAAAGGAATGTAAAAAAATGTAATGTCCTCCTAAGTACGACAACGACTCTTTAACAGGTGAATTTTTTTTATTTTTTATTTTTTAAGTGTGTGCGCACATGTAAAAAGGAAACAGACATACTTGACTCAACGTCGCCACCCGATGACTAATCAAGATGCAACCACGATGATCACAACAAGAAGACATACGACGCACCACCAGTAACTGCAAGCATTAGATGACCATTGACAGAGCGCACAACAAGCAACAGTAAGCAAAAATCGACACAAGGTGTTATGTACAGTATAGTCACAAAGGGAAGAATCCATAGTAGTAGAGTTTACTATTTCTGCACAGAAAAGCAGGGCGTTTAATATTAGTCCTCTACTCCGAAGAGAGAGAAGGTCAGATAGGCTCCTGGCCGACTGCTCAAGCAGAAACTAGTAATCTCTGTCAAGTGTGTCGCAAGAGTGGAAACCCTGCCTTTAAAGGGCTCGAGACTCTTGATATGGCACTGGATTCTTTACACAGAAAAAAATCACACATCCAGACATATATACTAAGGCTACATGGAGGTGTCTACATCCCGCCCGACGCAAGAAGACCACGCAATGCAAGAGAACCAAGTACTACAATATCAAGGGCAACCACAACCTCGACAGAAGACTCAAGTTAGAAGGACACCGACAACAACCAACCACTAGAAAGACTCATTGACTTTAATTACAAACCACATACCCTATTTGACTTCTATTAGACGACGAGTTACCAACCCATTCTTAAATATGTAAAATCAACTAAATTCAATCCCCAATTACCTAGCCATGGTGACTCCTCGTACGTAATTTCCAGGATAGTTCATGATATATGTTTATCAATAACCATAATTATTACACTAACATACCATGAATGAATAACTTCATTACATTTACCTCGCTTACCGTGCAATAGGATAACATCCACATTTCATCTCATATGTTAGTATCAATAAATAAACTACCATGACATATTCATAAAAGCTAGCATCATTACATTATAATATAAAGACTTCGCAATTCACCAACTAAATTCATGATAACTATAATGACATCACCATAACGCTAGCATTATTACATTTATGATGTAAGGACTTTGCAATTTAATCATCTAAGCTGTAAGGTCATTACACTAATGATTAAGACATTAATATTCCAATATATTGCATTAGATTACATTGTCAATTCCTCACATTTTAATTCATACATTCCATCCTAAGACGATTCATTAAATCAGCATTACCTTACATTCATTATAATATGAGGTAGTAACATCGCAATAACTTGTTAAAATAACATCACAATAACATTATCTTACATCACAATTACCCTAACATAATGTAATAATGTATTAATGTACTAATGTAATAATTCTAAATATGGCAGTTACATCAAGGCAGTAATAATTCTAAAACTGGCAGATACATAATGTAATAATTCTAATTCTAGCAGTTACATAGTTCTAATAAGGTAGTGACATAAGGCAGTAATAATTTAGGCAGTAATAAATCTAGCAGTTACATAATTCTAATAAGGCAGTAATATGAATAAGGCAGTTACATAAGGCAGTAATATTAAGGTCGTTACATCTGCCAGTATTAACCAAATCCCTTCTTTTCATATTACGTGGTATTGAATTTAAATGACAAGAACTTGCACCTTATGGTCAATGCTACCATGGAACTACAATAACTTGACCTAAATGACCAGATCTTTTCCTTTATATATAAACTAGCATTGTAATTAAATACAGAAAAAGACATTTTATTATTATTAAAAACAATTGAAACTCCCACTACCAGGTTAGAATTAACCACGTCGATACCTTTTTACTATTCGCATTGCAGAATTTAAATGGCAGGGGCCCTATATTTAATGGCAAAGGGAGAGTGGTACACATAAAACACCAGGGCACAGAATGGGGGTTTAGACAAATTGAAACGTGCAACAGCGAACTTACCAAATACGTCCGCAACAGAATACACCCATTAAACTCAACACAGTCATATTAATTCCATTAAAACATAGACCGAGGTAAAACGCAGACCGAGGTAAAGCCATTAAAACGCAGGTAAACGAGAGGTAAGGACACAACCCAAAACAAATTTCCAAGAGACGTGTTGCTTCCCAACACTAATCGGCGACCCAACAACACAAGAGCTTTAAATAATTTTTTCTAACTTAAGGGGGCTCATCTAATTTCAGATACAAGTAAAAACTGTGACCAGTGGGTGCTGTAAGGAATACATAAACACGCACACTGTATAAACACCCACTGAGATAGATGCCCACACTGGAATAAACAATGCCCACTGTAATACATAGATGCCCCCTCTGACATACAAACACACACTGAATAAAAATGTCCATTGTAACTAAATGCCCACGTAAACGCACACTGAATACAAATGCCCATTGTATAAAAATGCCCAGTGTAAACAACGCCCCCTGTACTACATAGATGCCCCCTACGGAACACAAACGCATACTGAATACAAATGCAACGCACACTGAATACAAATGCCCACTGTAATAACCTTTTTTAAATGACAGTCATAAGGAAAATGCCCATGGTAAGTTAATAAAACGAATTTAAACACCACGAATGTGATAACCACACCCCGTAGAGCCTATCGCCAGCCACCCACGACGTGCAAGAAGGAAAAACGATTCACCCAGGGACCAAATACAGTAACCATAAACCCAACCAAATTTTCCAGAAACCATAAACTGAACCATATATAAAAGAAAACGAAATAACCATAAACCCAAAACAAATTTACCAAGAACCCTAAAACTGTACAAAATATAAAAAATGAAATAACCATAAACCCAAAACAAATTTACCAGAAACCCTTAAACTGTACCAAATAAAAAAATGAAATAACCATAAACCCAAAACAAATTTACCAGAAACCCTAAAACTGTACCAAATAAAAAAAATTGAAATAATCATAAACCCAAAACAAATTACCAGGAACCCTAAAACTGTACCAGATATAAAAACAAAATAACCAAATACAGTTTACAGGAACAGATTCGAATGAAATTTCAGAACTGATTGCCAACGCTGATCTTCAGAAAATACCCCCTTTTTTTTTGGCAGAGTTTAAAGGACGAGGAAATAACATTTTACTACAATACAATCATATTCACAGTAGTAAATAACTATGCATTCTACTCTACCAGATACATGAGCATATTGTTGCCTTGTTGCTTGCCGCAAATGACTCTTGTGCTCCGTGCCGCTCCTGCTCGCCGACCGTAGAGACTACACCGGTACCTCCCAACCAAACGCTAGGGGTACTCTGCTTCCCCCTTAGCCCCCCGAGCCGCAAAAGGGCCACACAAGATCCAGAAGAGAAGTCTAGCTTCTCAGCTTGCCTCCAAGACTGAGCTACCACTCCAATATAGCTGAGAAAATCCCAACTCCTCACAAGCAATCAGTCCAGTTTGAAATTTTGGCAGCATAATAATACCTAATAGTATATCTCCTTTTTCCCTCCTTCCCCCTCTCTTTTTTTGGAGTCTTTAGCCCCTTTGCCCTAAATCATTATTTAATTTAATTTTTAATGAAAAAGCCTCAAAATTTCTCTGTCTCACAAGTGTCACTCATCCCCCAC
>JZKD02S1691200.1:481911-492160 GCA_000966675.3 Picea glauca
TGGTTAGGGGAATTGTTTAAGGATTTATTAAGGTGTTAATGTCTTAGGGCTATTCCTTCATCCACATCAATGTGACGTGCCCTTCAGGACGCACCAGGTGCTCCAAGGGTGCCACTCGCCTCTTTCATTTCCTTTGCACGACATGCCCTTCAGGATGCTCCACGTGCTCCAAGGGTGCCACTCGCTTCTTGTGTTTCTTTTGTGTGACGTGCCCTTCAGGATGCACCACGTGCTCCAAGGGTGCCACTCGCCAACTAGATTGATTGGTAGACATCTATAACCCTTGGAGTCAACACTCTGCCAGGTGACCTTGTGGGAGACTAAGGGTTCTAAGGAATAAGGCCCCCGCCTTATTGCGCACCCCTTAGAATCATCATGAGCGACTATCGCAGTCTACCCTCACGGCATCGTGGATCCTCTCGAAACTAGGTAATCGTTAACCTACAGTTCGAGCCACGGTGGGAGTGCTAGTAGGCGGTGGCAGGGCTGATGTCCACCCCTCTCCCTCAACCTCTCTAGAACTCGTGTGTGGCCCCTTTACTCCATATGTGAGTCTGGTCGGCAATCTATCGTCAGCCTGCATCATCGGCAATCGTGTCAGAACATGTCAAAATCAAATCATCAAATCAATGAAATATCACAGTAAATAAATCAACCCAAATAGCACACTCCCTGACTCAATCCGAAGTCCAAGGGGGTTCTACTGGTGTCGTGCATCCTCAAGGTCCAAAACCCTGCACACTCAATAAAACTGAGTCAATAGCACCTATCTACATCAAATAGTAAAACATCACGTCGTCTATCAATCACATCATAATCAAGTATAAATGGTTTAACATCATAAAAGTCCAGATCACCTGTGAGCAAGTGTCCTCAAATAATAAGTTTTCTCAGTGTGCCAGAGCAAGATGTTACAAAAAACTCTTTCCCTCTATCGCTTACCATCGTTTCTTGAAAACAAATGATATGAGGATGCTTCTGATCCAACAGTCGGCGTATTGAGGAAACTTTGAGGGTGCCTCCAATCCCTTTGACATTTAGAGAAAGCAAAAGAATTATTTAGACCTAGCCAAGGCCTTCAATGCTCTAAGAGGCCCACTATCCATGGGAGTGTCATTGGAAACTAAATACTGGGTAGGGCCTTAAGCCAACTTTTCGCGTCCACTCCGAGTTTTTAGTGTCGATACTTCTAAACCTAGTCCTCTAGACCAGGCGAAATCTCTCCCCTCCTTAGACGAAACAACCTTACAACATACAATGCCTATATGTAGCATTAAGCAATATATTTTAAATATTATGAATTTGGTATATATTTGGAAATTTTGGCACTAATAATTTGGATTGTAGTTATTTTATTTTTATATTTGAAAATTTTTAAGTAGATATTATTGCTCCTATGAGAAAAAACGAAGCTTGTGAAATGTAGAAGACATGTCATAAAGTCACGTTGAATTGTGCTATTTTTATTAAGACATATCATAAAGTCAAATTGAATTGTGTTATTTTGTATTATTCTACATATACTTAGTAAAGTCAAATTAAATATAATTGCAGTATGTTGATAAGCAACATAATTTTTTTTATTAAGACATATCATATAATAAAATTGAATTGTCTTATTTTGTATTTATCCCCTACCAAAGAAATGAGTTTTCATTGACTATGTATTAGTTTAGAGTTGACTAACAAAAAATTAACAATTTGTTATAGTTGAACTTTACGTTTTGAATTTTATTATTTTGTTTAGATATTTAAATTATTTATCTCTAATCTTTCTTTCATATTATTGGAACTCAACTTTGAGGTCTTAATGTCCAGATGCTAACGATAATATTCGTAACACAACCTGCAATAACTTTGCAAATGTTATCTGTCTTAGGCTCATTGTTCATTGTCATAATTTGACTTGTCTTGAAATTTCGTTGAAAACCGTGATACTCTTTTCTATTATTAAACAAATGTGTCTTGAAATTTTTTATGGTTGTCATGTGGGTCTTGATTTAATGGAATTAATGAACACAAGTGGTATTAGTCACATTCATAACAAAACATATCTCGTAATAACAAAAGTTAGAATGCACAATTACCACTTAGGACATGGGCTTGTTACTTTGCAGCTCCTCTTGTGCTTCTTATGTTTGATTCTATTTTTCGACTACATCATTCTCCTTAGATCATGCTCTCCTTAAGACTTAGTTTTCCTTAGTGATGCATTCTCATATTTGCTAGATGAGTAGGCTCACATATCAATTCCTCCTTCCTAGATTCTTAGGTTGGCATATCAATTCCTCTAGTTAAACAAACCCCTTCTCTTTGATGAATGAAGATCCATTGGTCTATATCCCAAACTTATTTGGATGCAACATTGTTTCTTCTCGTTCAGTTGACCAAAGGCCCTCATTCAAAAACATGTTGCTTAAAGGTAGCCTAACAAGGGTTTCACTGGTTGGCCCAAGTTCCCTCAAGTGCGCACATAGTGACAAAAGCTCTAATGACATTCATCGCAATGGTAAAAGATGCATTAGATCAATTAAAATACTTCATGTACAATGCACTCATTTTCATATTCAACTACCTATTGCCAAATTAACAGATTTACACAAATTGCTTACATCAACTTTAAACTAAAGAATAAAGCCTTCATTTTTTAATGTGTACTAAGATTCTTCATAATTTATATTTTTTTTTTCTATGATTAAGTAAATTTGCATATATTTGACTCAATGCAATTTAATCATTTAAAAAAAAATTATTAAAAAAATGGAAATTCAAAGAAAATGGTTTATTCTAAATTTAATAATTTTCAATAAACTAAACTAAACATGTTGAAGAAACAATTGAAATGGAAAAAGATAAAACATATTTAATAAAAAATATACTTATGAGAATACAAAACTAAATTCATTATTTTTTAATACCTCCATAAATATGTTGGTAGACAAAGGCATTAGTGATAGTTCGAAATTGTTACCAAAAGTGTCTCCATAAATATGTTGGTAGACAAAGGCATTAGTGATAGTTCGAAATTGTTACCAAAAGTGTATAGAAGTTTTTGAAATTATCCTAAAATAGTTATTATTAAATATTTTTTAATAAAATTAAAAAATTAACAATTAATCCTTAATTTTATACATCTTTTATTTTTAAATATTTCCATACTTCCTTTGTAAGGAAGTATGAAGGAGGCACAAATATGTCTTCCTAGTTGCTGCAGATAGAGAGAGCAAGAAACCTTGTGGAGATAAACTTGGACGATGTGGAGTGATGGTTGGATATCTAATGCAGAAAATTAAAGGAATCTCACATCAGTGGAATGAAGGCTCATCGATGTTGAATAAATATGTGGATATTGGCTAAGACAGTGGGTGGCTTGGTTGATTTCTTCATGGAAGTTAAAGAGTGGAAGCGAAAATCAGAAGAAGTCACAAAGATGAAGATGTTGGAGTAGTTCGTTGAACAGGAGAAGAAAGCATTTGTCAGCCAAGAGTGGGTGAGCTAGACATAACAATCTTATTGGAAGAGAACCAAGGAAGGTGACAATTCCTCCTCTAGCGAACTTGGACATGGTGAATGGCCATATGACCTTGAGTTAGAATAACTCATGGAGGAGTGTAAAGGAAAGATTAGTTCAAGTGTACCACTGCTTATGCACTTGACACACAAGTATGGTGATACTTTTCCAAAAAATGTGGGACAAATTGGAGATGAGGGAGATAACCCAACAAACCATCCCCCTTCACCTTCAAACTAGACTACAACATTTTGGTTCGTTGTCTCAGTGGGAGGAAGCGAAGCCAGTGGGGCACCTTGAGGAGGTTCTGTGGTGAGACTTTTGAGATCACAATAGGTGACTTAACAAATTGGAGGAAACAAAGAGTTGTTAATGTGACGAGTTTGCAAACATAAACATATGTTTGAATATGAACAAGTGAGTTCTTAAGATAGAGGCACAACGATTGGATTAGCTACCCAATCAACCAAATTCACAAGGGGATCCAATGCATGGAAGCATGCGAAGAAAAATTGAAGTATGGAAGCAACATAATTCAGATGACAATGACACTTCATAGAATCATGAAAATTCCTAAGGATATTTTTTCTCGATGAAAATAGTTGAGAAAACAACAGTCATTGGGTGGTGACGAGATATAGAGATGGGAAGAGACGTCATGGAAGCCGACAGATATTATCGGGGATGAAAACAACTTGGAGTGGGGGAGGATGTAAGGTCTCCCATCACACCAACCAAGCGTGCACACTCCTTGGGTAGATTCAAATATGGAAGAAACGAAGAGAATAATGAAGCAGCGATCAGTTGGGCGAATGAAGACGTTTGGGTGTGGGAAATAGCACCTTAGATGCATGATAGTGACACGTCACACCAAGGGGGCACACAACCTTCCTTCCTTGCGATGGATGAAAAATAATTGGGTTGTGTTTGGGAAAGGGAAGGGAAACTTGGGAGCTTTCCCATGTAGTGGACTTGTCTACCCTTAGCAACATCTGTGCACCAGAGAGGTTGGACGACCAAATCAGTAGACCCACAAAAATTTTTGACTATCAACATCAGAGAGAGAGAACAAGGCAAGGGATAATGCCCAAGTACGGGGCACTCTCGTTCAATAAAGGAATGGTTGATGGGTGCACTGGGTCCATGGATGGGCATAGTGGTCGATTGAGTGTGACGATTCATAAAGGGCCGCGACACACCAAAGAGACATGATGTTTCACACAAGTGTCCCTTGGAGTCCATATAAAGGAAAGGGAATATAGATCATTTTTGGAAAGATATTTGGAGAAAAATTATGAGGCTACGAACTGAGGCAAATTTTCCAAGATGGAAGAAAAGTAGCCAAGAGTTGGACATTTTTGTAGGTGGACAACTAGTCCGCATTTGTGGAATGTTTAAGGTGCACCGTAGGTGGTTGTGAAGATAATTGCAGAAAATAGCCTAGGTGGGATGAATATGTTCTTGAGTGTCTTGGTGAGGTGAGGCAAGTCGTTTGACTCTTCCGTGTTGTAAGCGGAGCCGATAGTGCTCATTCTAACTGTTTTTCAGTAACAAAGACTTAGTCGGGTGTTAGGAATGGTTTGTGTCGCCAAACTATTTGTATTTTTATTCATTTTTGTTAATCATTTGTTCTCTTGAATTATCACATTCATGGATATATGCTTAAATAATAATAAGAGTTAAATTGTGTTAACATTTTTCTAAGTAATAAATAGTTGTACTAGAGCAAGAGCGTCACTCATCGGTAGATCAAAACAGAGTATGGGTATTATCTAGGTGAAGAGACATAGTCCGGACGAAGTATTCTCGGTGTGCCAAGCAACCAAATAAGAACCGTCACAATGTCACACCCCCTCAAGAGGTGAACGATTGCAAGATCATTTTAATTGTCTTGTGGGGTTGTGACAATTGTAATATGAAATGTTAACATTATACATCATATATTCTAGTTGCAATAAGACTATTTGAGAATATTGAATCCATTTTTATATTAAAAATAATAGTTTTTTTAATTCAAAATTATGATTTTGACAAAGATTACATGGTTATATTTTGATGATGATAAAACAAAAAAATTCAAGCTCATAGAATGTTTAACCTTCTTCCTCAAGTTTGAATGATTTAGAAAAAAAATATGATTTTATAATACAACATGTGAAAGGAATTGTGTTTTCTGAATTTGATGTAAGAGGAAAATAGTTGTAAATTTACTCCATCAATCAAATAAAAAAAAATTAATAATACAATTTATTTTTGAAAATATTTGTTTTTATTATAAATATTCTTTATTATCTCACCACTTAGTAAACCCCTTGTGCAGACTTAGATAACAATTACTATTAGCACTCAGAATGAGAGAATGATTATATAATCAAGAAATTCATGCAACGCTGCAAATAAATGCATTTTACACATTAAAACACACCTTATACATCGTTAGTGGCACGTTGTAAAAAATTAAAAAGCACACCAACGAGAGAAATATCGGAATTGAATACAATCCAAAATATTAAAAAACAATATTTTTTTTATTCTCTTGTAGTTTGTAAAAGGTTTTATGCGTTAGGATGGTGTAAATGTTTTTAATACACAAAATTATATAAATTAAAGGTAGGTGCATTATGATAAACAAAAAAAATTAAGTGAAACAAAACGATATATAAGTTATTATTGGTTAGGAGAATTAATTTTATTGTAATGAAATATTATTGTCATTTTTGTCATAATATGCAATCAAATACATAATGTGCAATGAGATAATTAGTCAAGGTGATAATTAAAGAGTAGCAAATGTACTTTGGTTAAGAAAAAGTTAATAAGTTTGGTTAAATTATACATTATTATGATATAAAAATTGTAATAATATTTATATTTTTAGATTTATAAAAAATGAGAGGCATAATTATGTTTTATTTATTTTTTTTATAAAAAAAAATAATTGTAAATAAATAATAATTTAAATATGTATATGTCATTATATATAATATAAAATAATAACAATTGTAAGTAAATAATAATTTAAATTTGCATATGTCCTTATCTATATAATATAAAAATATATACATGGATTATTAGTCCGCACCCTTGGAGTTGTAGAGATTATTGTAATCGTTTGAGATGCAAATCAATGTTTTTGTTTTAAGGTAAAGTTTTGAAAAGTCATACAATTGAATTTGAAAATTCATACAATTTAACCTATGTTTTGAGCTTCAGGTCTTATTTGGACTCTTCGTTAGACACAAACATACAATATCTTAGTTTATATCTTAGCTTAAGAGCACATTTAAGTACATATTTGATAAAGAATTTTACCGAATTTAGTAATGCTAGACCTAATTCTAGCATTACTTTCTGACATTAAATGTGATAAGATTTTCCCAATCTTACCCAAAGTTTTCACAAACTCATGTAATTTACCCAACATTGACACATACTCCCTACACATGTTTTTTTTCATGCAAGTTGTCATCCATAGCTATGCAAGGTGTCACCCATATGTTGTTTCCATGTTTGTTATATCCATCATTGTTTCCATTGTTGTTTATATTTGCAGGTTGTTTTTTCAAGCTCTCACATTTTGCTACTTTAATTCTAGCTTGTCTTCTTCTCTCTTACTTGCATGGGTCAACAACCTAAAATACAAGTAACACCAAACTCGATGACATTGGAATGTAATCCTTCCTAGAAATCTTGGACTCAATGACATCAATGCAAACCTGCAACAAGAGGTATATGTGTATATAGCCAACATATCATAAGAGGTATAAGCATAAGAAAATGTAGCATTTTTGTCTAATTTTGCACTACTGAAAAATTCCAATTATTTTTTTAATTATACACTATTGATTGTTAGTGCCTTATTGCATTGTAAAAAAATTGTTTTTTTTTTTAGATGTGATGGACTACAAGAAAACTAAAAGGAAACATATGTACCTATTTTCATCATTGATTTTTCTTTTTGTCTTCTTTTCTTGACCTGAAACATGGGTATAGAAACTATTATTAATAAAGGAAACACTCATTTTCCTAGTAATATTCATGACATTTTCCTTGGGTCGTGCTCTCCACAAGCATTAGGTTTCTTTGGTAATGCATGTTCATCCTTGCTAGATGAGTAGGGTGGCATAACAATTCCTCCTTGCTAGATGCGTAGGTTTGCATATCAATTCCTTTGGATAAATAAATCCCTTTTGTCTGATGAACAAAGATCTAATAGTCTGTCTCCCAAACTTATTTGGGTGCAACAACATTTTTTCTTTTCCTTCAGCTCACCAAAGGCCATCATTCAAAGACATGTTGCTTAAAGGTAGCCCAACAAGGGTTTCATTGGTTGGCCCAAGCCCCCTCAAGTGGGAATAATTAAGGAAGCTCGAATGACATCCATCCTTGTGGTAAAAGATGCAACATATCAATGAGAGTACTTCATGGACACTGCATTGATTTTCATATTCAACAAACTATGGAAAAATTAGCAAATCTTCACATAATGATTACATCAACTTTAAACTCAAGAATAAAACCTTCATTTCTTAATGTGTACCATGGTTCTTCATAATTGACATATATTTTTTTATGATTAAGTAAACCCACATATTTTGACTCAATGCAAGTTAACCATTTTAATTTTTTTTAAATGATTTTTTTAGAAAAATGAAAAATTTAAAGAAAATGATTTACTAATTTTCCAAAAATAAAACTAAACTTATTGAAAAAAAAAGTTTAAATTAAACCAAAAATCAATTCATATTTAATGATAAATATAGTTATGATAATACTAAACTCAATTAATTATTTTAAATTACCAAGACAAATTATTTTAATTATCAATTCCTTGGGTCATGCTCTCCATAAGCATTAGGTTTCTTTGGTAATTCATGTTCATCCTTGCTAGATGAGTAGGGTGGCATACTGATTCCTCCTTGCTAGATGTGTAGGTTGGCATATCAATTCCTGTAGTTAAATAAATTTCTTTTGTCTGATGAACAAAGATCTAATAGTCTCTCTCCCAAACTTATTTCAGTGCAGCAACATTTTTTTTTTCCTTCATCTGACCAAAGGCCATCATTCAAAGACATGTTGCTTAAAAGTAGCCGAACAAGGGTTTTATTGGTTGGCCCAAGCCCCCTCAAGTGGGAATAATTAAGGAAGCTCCAATGACATCCATCCTTGTCGTAAAAGATGCAACATATCAATGACAGTACTTCAGGGACAATGCACTCATCTTCATATTCAACAAACTATGGCAAAATTAGCAAATCTACACATAATGATTACATCAACTTTAAACTCAAGAATAAAACCTTTATTTCTCAATGTGTACCACGGTTTTTCATAATTGGGATATTTTTTTTATGATTAAGTAAACCCACATATTTCGACTCGATGCAATTTTAATCAACACCGTAAAGAAGTATCGACTAGATGGGATTAGCGTACCGTATTCATTGCGCCCAATCTTATATTTATGACTCTATAAATAAATAACTCATAGTTTTAAAATTCAAAACCTGTCGATCCCTCATCTGATAATTTCAAAACTCAAAACGCTCATCTGACCACGTCACCACTGTCCATTCATTTTATTTTATCTTCGAAATGGAAAAAAGAAACACCAACACTAGGAGAATGGCGCAGTAGGATACAGAGAATATCAAGATCGAGAACACCTCCTCCTCCACCCGATTCTAATACTTTCTGGAATGATCGTGATGGGATGACTATAGAATCTGATAATTATCAGATACCAGAAGCACCTGAACACATATGATTTCGCCCTTTTATCTACGAAGCCATCGAGGAAGAGTTGCGAGACAGACCCACACCTATGGTGCCGGATGTGGAGCAGTTCGAGTTCCGAGGCAGAGCCGTACATATGGTGCCGCCTTACATGCAGCAGTTGGAGTTTCGAGGTGGAGCCGCACCTGCCGTTGAGACAGAGCCACAGTTGCGGTGTCGTTTCATGGGCTGCAGTTGGATATCCAACTCAGATCCACACCTATAAAGCCATATTATGGAGCTCAAATGCAGAGCCGCACCTATGTGAATCAGTTGCAGACCAGAGGCAGTGCCGCAGGTGTGGATCAATTGCTTAGCATAACCATTTCAAAGGAACTCATAAATGATAAGAGTAGTATCACTTCAAGTTGCCCAATTTGCCAGTCCTATTATAAATTGGGCGACGAGGAGGATGCGTCTCAAATGCATTGCAGGCACATCTACCATACAATTTTCATTGCCAATCTGCCACAAATCCCACATGCCCAGTTGTAATGACCGACCATAAACCGCGCCCAACGTTTCTTTTATGTATTGTGTTTCACACTTTTTTTTTATATAAATGTTACTCACGTTTCTTATTTTTATATAAACATTACTAGTATATCTATAAGTTAGCTTATGGGAATGTCGAAGTAATTTGACCAAAGTTTTTATATCAATGTTGTTAATTGGGATCCTAAAGATATTGTAATTGATGATGATGATGATGATGATGATAAGTGATTACTTGTGATTCTTTAGAATTTTGTTTATGTGCTCAAAAAACATTAAGAGAAGTTTTCCAAGATCACCATACTTTTGTTGAGTTAAGAGGTTAGGAAAGTTGGTAGTGTGATCAATATTTAGAAAATGAGATCTAATATGGGTATAGGCTGGACAATCTAAGAGAAAGTTCTTTTCATCTTCAACCTTCTTAGTGTCACAAAGGTGACACACTCTTTCATCCCATGGTGTTTTAGG
>JZKD02S1691200.1:492210-521670 GCA_000966675.3 Picea glauca
ATCTTAGCAATGCTTATTTTTTTCTTTACACTTGGCAAAACAGATAGATAATTTTGATCTTCTAGATTAAGGTTGATTACATCTTTATAATACCTTAATTTTCTTTTTTCCTCTATTTCTTAATCAGACCACATTTTTTTCTTAAATTTTGATTTGATGTTTCTTTTAATAGTATCTTTATTTTGCAAAATAGTTTCTTCAATGATTCCCCTATAGCTTAGCCAATACCGGGCATCTTTATGTCATCATTGCTTGAGTCTATGGTGGTTATGACTTGATTTTGAAGCAATTTTAGGTAACCTCTTACAATAACTCTTAAATTGGTGAAAAGATTGTGCTTTTTGATAAACTCAAAAACTAGTGTTCCATTCTTTTATGTGTTGTGTTCCACACTTTTTTTAATTTTTAAGTAGATAAGCCTACACATATGGACAATGTGCACAATTAATGATCTTTTAATCTAAAAACTTGATTTGATGGCAAGCAATAAAAGATGCTAGCATATTCTTAATCAAACTCTCAAATCAATGAATAAAATTCATTGTTCATAACTTCCTTGCATTTATGAATGCAACACCTATTAGTTAAATATAAATATTATTATTATGATCATTAGTTAAATATATTTTATCAAAATATTTAAATAGTATAAATATCTAATTTTAGAATATATTATTTATTGCACCATCCATATACCTTCTTCTCCACTTTGGCAAGTAATCACAACCAATAAACTTTATGGTAACCTTTTGCTTTAAGTGTAGAACCCAAGTATTTTATCCCTGAGTCTCCAAAATATAAGATATGAGATTAACCTATAAATCAGAATCAAAAAAAGCATCTACCTTGGTCATCCTGACCTATGTGGAAAAATTTGATCATCTAATTCTCTTCCTCTTAATAAAAGTTGGAACATCCCTTTCATGCATTATACCCTAAACCTAAAATTTATCACTAAATAAACCCCCTCATGCATCATACCCTAAACCTAATATTTACTTATAATTAAACCCACGTGTTCATGAATTATAGGCTAATCAATTGTCATTTACCTTTTCCTATGGGGTTAGTGAAGTTTTGAGTGCAATTGCTATGTTGTGAGTGAGTAGCATTCTGAGAGAGGCATGTGAAAAAGTGGGGGTACAAGTAACAATTTCAACCCAACTTCTATATTGAAATTACAAATATGAAATCAACATTCATGTTGATTGTATATACTGTTTTTTTTCATAGCTTGCATTTTAGTTTTAATATTTAGTATCTAAATGATATTTGCTTGGTCATTTAGAAGTTAGTATTTAAGTTCATATTTTAACAATGGGACTTAGGATTGGTGCATAATTTTGGACCACAGAGTATCTTTCCAGGATAGAGGAGAATGGCATACTAACTGATTTTTCAATCAGTATAATATTTTGAACTTAATGATAATAAAAATAAATTAAATATCAGAACATCATCATTACAATTTTTTTTTCCCACAGAAAATTCACACTAATTATATTAAGATATTATTTTTCAAACATCATTGATCTTTGTTTATGTTGTTTACAATGACTGTCACCTTCCCTCAAGTTCTTCAATAAATAGATTTAGAGCTTGCATACAAAAATATCAAAGCTCTATGACACCAAAAAACTCCTCAGTCTAACAAGACAAACTATGAACTTTGAACCCAATACAAAAATACCAAGAGAGACAAAGATTTTAGTTTTTTTAAAAAGTCAAAGTGATGGACTGTTCCAATGGTCTCTCCATCCCAAGGATAATAAAAAAGTCTTCCACTCAATGCCAACATAGCTTGATTTTATAGCCTATCTTCCACGTCTTCCACTCAATGGCAACAAATCTTTCTTTGATAGCCTATCTGCCACCAGATTTGTCTCTCTGTAGATATGCTGAAAATAAATATTCCTTAAAGTAAAAACCAGTTCACTAGTTTTTCTTTTCCATCCTTCAATGTTTATAGCCGGGAGGTTTCCTTTTTTTTAAGTGAATCAATTATTACTTTTGAATCACCTAGTGACTGAATATACTAAATATCCAAATGATTTGCAATAAACAGCAAAGCCTACATGCCCAACATCTCTGCTTTGGTGTTTGTTCCTTCCCCACTATTGAAATACCATCTATATTCTGTCAAATCTCTAGATTTTACAACACCACCTGCTCCACAACTAGAACCACCTGCCACCAAATCTCCATCAAAGAATTCCGTTGCAAATCCATTAATCCTATTTATCTTATTCACTCTTAAACTCTGCACTTTTGTGGCAATGGATATATTCCTGAGTGCACCGATAGCCCTGTGAACAACTTCCCTTGAAGAGGGAATCTTTCCTTCGAAGAGCAGTCTATTACGCACCAGCCATATGTTCCAGCATACCAACAAAGAATTTTCTTTTGACAATTCCTTCTTACTGTTCCACTCATCCATACATTCACTAAGACAAGATCTCGTAGACGAAATTCTCATATTTAACAACTACGTGCAATATGACCAAGCCTCCTTTGTAAAGGTATAGTGGATAAAAATATGAGGAATGTCTTCAGTGTGTTGCTTGCACACTAGGAAAATTCCTGGACCAATCCACCCTTTAGCTTGGAGATTATCCCAAGTAAGTAACCTGTTCTCCAATGCCAACTAGAAAAAAAGAGTGATCCTCAATTGAACATGCCGTTTCCACAAGTTTTATTTCCAGCCATGCCAGATCGGGAGGTTCAGGGTAGATAGAATAACATTATAAGAGTTTTTTACTGTAAGGAACCCTGAGAGGTCTCCCCAAACCATAATAGAAAATCAGTACCATCCCTAAGAAGGGTGACGCCCACCTTGTTTAACTTCTTTCTATAGGTGTTCCACTCAGCCGCATGTGTACCAGACAATCCCAATTAGAAGGGACGAATCCTTCCATTTATGAATGCAACATCTGTTTATTTTTTCACATTTCTTCTCCACTTTGCATTTATTGCACCATGCATATACCTTCTTCTCCACTTTGACAAGTAACCACAAGAAATAATTTTTATGTTAAGCTTTTGCTTTAAGTGTAGAACTCAAGTATTTTATCCCCGAGTCTCCAAAATATAAGATATGAGATTAACCTATGAACCAGAATCGAACAAAGAATCTACCTTGGTCTTCTTGACCTATGTGGAAAAATTTGATCATCTAATTCTCTTCTTCGTAATAAAAGTTGGAATATCCCTTTCATGCATTATACCCTAAACCTAAAATTTATCCATAAATAAACCCCCTCATGCATTATACCCTAAACCTAATATTTACTTATAATTAAACCCGCGTGTTCATGAATTATAGGCTAATCAATTTTCATTTGCCTTTTCCCATGGGGTTAGTGAATATTTGAGTGCAATTGCTATGTTGTGAGTGAGTATCATTGTGAGAGATGCATGTGAGAAAGTTGGGGTACAAGTAACAATTTCACGCCAACTTCTATATTGAAATGAGAAATATGAAATCAACATTCATGTTGATTGTATATACTATTTTTTTTCATATCTTGCATTTTAGTTTTATTATTTATAATCTAAATGATATTTGCTTGGTCATTTAGAAGTTAGTATTTAAGTTCACAATTTAGTATTTTAACAATGGGACTTAGGATTGGTGCATAATTTTTGACCACATAGATTATCTTTCCATGATAGAGGAGAATGGCATACTAACCGATTTTTCAAGAAGTATAATATTTTGAACTTAATGATAATAAAAATAAAATAAATATCGGAACATAATCATTACAATTTGTTTTTCCCACAGAAAATTCATACTAATTATATTAAAATTTAATTTTTCAGACATCACCAATATTTTTTTATGTTGATTACAATGACCGTCACCCTCCCTCAAGTTCTTCAATAAATAGATTTAGAGCTTAGATACAAAAATAGAAAAACTCTGTGACACCAAAAAACTCCTCAATCTAACAAGACAAACTATGAACTTTGAACCCAATACAAAAATACCAAGAGAGACAAATATTTTATATTTTTTAAAAGGTCAAAGTGATGGATTGTTCCAGTAGTCTCTCCATCCCAAGGATAATAAAAGATTCTTCCACTCAATGCCAACATACCTTTATTTTATAGCCTATCTACCACGTTCCACTCAATGCCAACAAAGCTTGCTTTGATAGCCTATCTGCTAGCAGATTTGTCTCTCTGTAGATATCCTGAAAAGAAATTTCCCTGAAAGTAGAAACGAGTTCACTAGTTTTTCTTTTCTAGCCTTCAATGTTTATAGCTGGTAGGTTTCCTTTTTTTTTAAGACAATCAATTATTACTTTTGAATCACCTAGTGACTGAATATACTAAATATCCAAATTCTTTGCAATAAACAACGAAGCCCATGTGCCCAATAACTCTGCTTTGGTGTTTGTTTCATCCCCATCGTTGAAATACCATCTATATTTCATCGAATCTCTAGATTTTACAACACCACCTGCTCCACAATTGGAACCACCTGCCACCAAATATCCATCAAAGAATTCTGCTACAAATCCATTAGTCCTATTCATCATATTCACTCTTAAACTCTGCATTTTTGTGGCAATGGATATATTCTTGAGGGCATCGATAGCCCTGTGAACAACTGCCCTTAAAGAGGGAATCTTTCCTTTGAAGAGAACTCTATTATGCACCAGCGATATGTTCCAGCATACCAACAAAGATTTTTTTTTTGACAAATCCTTCTTACTTTTCCACTCGTCCATACATTCACCAAGAGAAGATCTTTTCCACGAAAGTCTCATATTTAACAACTGTGTGAAATATGAACAAGCCTCCTTTGTAAAGGTATAGTGGATAAAAATATGAGGAATGTCTTCAATGTGTTGCTTGCACAGTAGGCAAATTCTTGGACCAATCCACATTTTAGCTTGGAGATTATCCCAGGTAAGTAGCCTGTTCTCCAATGCCAACTAGAAAAAATGAATGATCTTTAGTTGAACATGTCGTTTCCAAAAGTTTTCTTTCCATCCATGCTAGATCGAGAGGTTCAAGGTAGATAGAATAACATTATACTAGGCTTTTACTGTAAGGAACCCTGAGAGGTCTCCCCAACCCATAACAAAGAATCAGTACCATCCCCCGGAAGGGTGATGCCCACCTTGTTTAACTCCACTGTATATGTGTTCCACTCTGCCACGTGCATACCAGACAATACCAATTTGTTGTTGTTTTTCTAGACTTCAGCAAGGGTACTAGGATCCTGATAAATGGAATCTTGTGCTAAAGAATGAATCTGCTTCGACTTTAAAATCTCCACCAGGTCCAAAATGAGAAGGGATGAATCCCCCATACCAATAATATTATCTCTACCAATTGAGATATGGTGCCCTGCCCTCGGGTTCCAGCTAAGCCAATGATTTATAATAGTTAGCGAATGAACTAAACTGGCCCCCATTTTAGATATTGCTAAAGATTTTGAGCAGGTTGTCTAAGCCTATTAATAAGAGTGGAGTTATGAAAATACTTGTCAAAAATGACTTGATTCCAGATACTTTTTCGCGTTGATAGCTTCCATAAAGTAACTACATTCAGGGCCAAATTTAAGTGATAGAGGTTACAAAAACCCCATCCCCCATTTCTTTTATGCTTGGAGATTAACTCCCATATGCAAAGATGAAACTAGAAAGAGTCATTGCACCCATTCGATAAGTAGTGAAAAATCACTTTGTGAATCTTGTTGATCATAGATCGAGGCACAGACTCCCTGGACATCCAAATGATCAATTGTCCTTCCAAAATAGATTTTATCAAGATGTATCAGCCCCCTATAGAAAGCCACATGTTATACCATCTTGTGATTTTTTTAGAAAACTTAAAAACCAACCAAACCCAATCAGCTGCATGATGAGGGTCGGTATTTAAAATGTACCCCAGGTACTTCAATCCATTAGATAGGTCACTGAATGAAAAATTTAGTAGATCTTTGAATGGAACCAGTTCCAATTCGTTGAGACCTTAAAAAATAATAGTAGAATTTGTCTAGTTGACTGTAAGGCCAACAACGCTGCAAAATAGCTCAATGATAGATTTAATCTCCTTCCACTCTTCTAACTTCCTTGTTGACATGATGAGGACGTCATCCACGAAGAGAAAATGAAATATTTTGGTCATTCTTGAAACTTTGATACCTGAAATCGATCCTCCCGTTGATGATTTCTTCAATAATAAACTAATCCTCTCCATCATAAGAATGAAGAGCTGGGGGGATAATGGACAACATTGAAAAACCCCCCTCTCACTTTTGAGTAAGCCCGTAGGCTCTCCATTTACTATAACTATAAAGGAAGAAGACGTTACACATGACATAATCCAATTTGTCATTTGGATGCCCAATCCCACTTTAAGAAGAATCAATCGAAGTTGGTCCCAATCAATACAGTCATATTCTTTTCCTAAATCAAGCTTCAGAACAAGAGCTTTCAGCTTCTTCTTTTTAATGCTATGGATACTTTCACTGGCAGTCCCTATGGCATCTTGAATGTGTCTTCCTTTTAATAAACCCAGCTGCTTGGAAGAGATAAATCTGGGCAAAAATGATTTTAACCGATTGGCAATTATTTTTTAGATATTAATGTCATAAAAGCATAATTAAGACCACCCATAATAGAACCCTGTCTTCTAGAATCTTCAACCATTTCATGAAGGTCCTCCCCAATCAAGTCAAAGAAAAAAATGAAAAATTCCGAAGTCCACCCATCTAGGCCTGGGCTCTTTTCCTTCTTGAAATGAACAAAAACATCTTGAAGTTCTTCTAATGTTACCGGTGTAAAAAATGTGTTAGACTTCTCTTCATACAACATCTGTGTAAAGAGATCTGGGACTTTGCACTGATCACTAATAATCGGAGTAGTTGGTGCCTTGTAGAGAGTCTTAAAGTAGTTTACTGTCTCATTTTTTATAGCTTCTTACTCACTGACCAAAACTCCAAACCGTGAATAAATCTCCCATATATGATTTTTTATCCTTTTATGGTTTGTCACCTTATGAAAATATCTAGTGTTGTTATACCCCTCGATAACCATAGATCTCTACTACAGATACACCAAAGCTCCTCTTGACTCCTACGAATCACATTCCTTTCAAATTCACTCTGTTTTAAGACGAAACAAGAACTAGAATGGTTGGTTCACCTACCAATATGCCAATGAAAGTTCTAATATTAGATTCCAAAGATATCAACTTAGTTTTTTTTTTTATTGGTTCTTTTTTTTCCATGACTTAGTTAATTTTTTTAGGACATGTAGCTTCCATAATAGCCACCTATGTTTTATCTCTTCCCTCGGGAACAAAGGGTCATTCCACATCATATGGACGAGATTCACGAACTCCTTCTCATTAATCCAATCAACATTAAACTTGAACAAGAATCTCTAATAAGTCAGGGCCTGCTCTATCTGGAAAACAAATTGGTGCATGGTCTGATGTTGGACACACCTACCACACTTAGAGGGGGGGTGAATCAGTGTGGTTCTCTTTTTCCCAAATCTTCCCTCTTGCACAAAAACTCATCAATTAGCATGCAACATTTATTTATTACCCATTGCTGTCATTTATAACTAGTTAGATGTGAGCACATATCATCAACATATATCGGCGATATATCATCAACAAGTCATCACCACAATGAACACAAAAAACACAAGATGTATGTACAATTTTCTTTTTATTATGGACTACAATCCTTGGGTTTTATCAACAACAACTTAATACAGTACAATTGTACAAAAGCACCAGCTCTATAATGCAAGACTCAACTTACACCCTCGGCACCAACTGAGATGAGGCAACAATCCTCAACATATATCAATCTGTCAACAGGTACACGACCTATCAGTAGTGCAGTTGCCCGCGTGTGAACGTGCCCTGGCTCACTACAACCCGCTTGTAAACATGGCCAGTGTATAATCCAACAAGTGTGCTTCTAAGCAACTAGGGTGTTTCTTTTCTTCACATGATCAGATCCTCTACAACCTACAACCACTTTCTCTTCTATCTTCCACTGTCCAAACTGACACACAGCCAGTCACAACACATCCAATCTCTCCAATAGCTTTCTCATGCTCCACAACAAATCAATATGAATGCTATCTCAATCATGTATAAATAACTAGTATACCATAGCAATCATGTCACTACTGAATCACAAGAGTGCTTCTCACTACATCAACCAAATCAACCAAACTGAGCCACATCATAGAAGACATACCAAGAATTGCCTAAGCATTCACAACACAACAAACAATAGTATCCATCAAGACAATAATGTAACCATACCAGTGTCTCAGTGATAGATCTGATGCCATAGAATGCAGATATGGAACCTGCCTCATCATCCAAGAGCTTGGCACCAGCTCAAACAAAAATCTCCATGATCTTATCCACTCCACGCTCGATGTACATAGTCATCCAGCATGTACACTCACCCTATACACAACCATCCCACGTGTAAATGTACCCTATACACAGACAACTCGCGTGGACATCAGAAAATAGGGTTTTCTGTGAATCCGAGACTTTTGTCATCAAGATTTTCGACTTTGTAGAAACTTTGATGCATCCATGAGATCCTCCTCTCACTCTCTTCCTCATAATAGATCTTCAATCATGTTCAAGAGATCCACACAAATAGGATGCTCTCACAAGAATCTCTCAATCTATACTCCACAAGATATTCACAGGAAGCTCTCCATTGATCCACAAGGATTCTCTCCAAAATGTTAATTTTACAAAAGATCCTAGCTTCTTATTTATACTTTCATATTCTAGGTAAATTAACCCAATTTTAGGTTACTTAACCCATTTTTAGGTCACTTAACCTATGTTCCTTATTTTAGGGTTAATCACTTTCCATGAATAGAAAGTTTTCTAATACTTTATCATTTAAATATTCCTTTTTGATTTGTTCACTTTACTTTATCATTTAAATAACCCTTCTTGATTTTGTCACTTTACTTTATCATTTAAGTAATGATTTCTTCTTTTTCAAGAACTTTTACTTCTTTGACCTTGGGGGTTTCAAGCCTTCATATGGGTGTCCTCCAACTTCATAAAGCCATAACTCTTAAACCGTGAGGAGTTATGTGACGCTCCACATACCACTAGAAATGACATGAAAAGCACTATCCAACTAGGAGAGTTTCACCAACAACTTCATTAATCCTCATCTCATTATTCCACATACAAGCATGGGTCCTCCAACCGTTCTTCTAGGATAACTCATTCTGTAAATATTCTTGCCGTGAAGGATTTCACCATACGGGGACCACTTTGGAGTTCATTCATTTGTTATATGACTTTTATCCTATTATGGTTTGTCACCTTATGAAAATATCTAGCATTGTTATCCCCCTCGATAACCATAGAGCTCTGCTACGGATACACCAAAGCTCCTCTTCACTCCTAAGAATCACACTCCTTTCAAATTCACTCTATTTTAAGAGGAAAAAACAGCTAGAATGGTCGGGTCACCTACCAATATGCCAATGAAAGTTCTAATATCAGATTCCAAAGATATCCGCTTAGTTTGTTTTTTTCTTGGTTCTCTTTTTTCCATGACTTAGTTAATTTTTTTAGGACCTGTAGCTTCCATAATAGCCACCTCTGTTTTCTCTCTTCCCTTAGGAACAAAGGGTCATTCCACATCATATGGACAAGATCCATGAACTCCTTCTCATTGATCCAATCAATATTAAACTTGAATGAGAATCTCTTATAAGTCAGTGCGTGCTCCATCTGGAAAAAAAATTGGAGCATGGTCTGAAACAAAAGGAAATTCAACCCAGGACTGGTATATACCAACCTCTAAGAGAACATATTCTGAAACTAAAACCCTATCAAGTCTCCTAGCTATAGCTTCATGTCCGGTCCGACCATTTCTCCAAGTGGGAACCAACTTTGCCGATTTAATGTCGATTACATTATTGGACTGAAAAAGAGTTTTGTAATAATCATCCATATTATTTATGACCCTGAAGCCTCCCCAAGCCTCTTCACCACAAAAAATAATATCTAGGTCACCCGCGAGGATCAAATTTGGAATACGTAAAATACCACTATCTTCAACTGATTTCGAGAAAAGAAATGTTTTAGTACAAGGCCCATATAAATTAAACAAGGCAAGCTCTTGATTGGTTACTACACATCTTCTAGTTAGCAGAATACCTCCAATAGTGTGAAAAGGTTCTAAGACATATAAAGAAGGATCCAAAGAGGCTAAAAGTTCTCCAGACTTTCCCACAAAGTTGACTGAATAAGAAACCCAGCATGGTCGAAAGCAATGTAAAAAAACTCTTGCCCTCTAATCGGCGTACTGAGGCAACTTTGGGGGTGCCTCCAATCCCTCTGACATTTAGAGAAAGAAAAAGAAAAAGCATTATTTAGACCTCTCCAAGGCCTTCAATGCTCTAAGAGGCCCACTATCGGTGGGAGTGTCATTGGAAACTAAAGACTGGGTGGGGCCTTAAGCCACCTTTTATGTCCACTACAAGTTTTTAGTGGCGATACTTCTAAACCTAGTCCTCTAGACCGGGCGAAATCTCTCCCCTCCTTCGCTAAAACAACCTTACAACTCACAATTCCTATATGTAGCATTAAGCAATATATTTTAAATATTATGAATTTGGTATATATTTGGAAATTTTTGCACTAATAATTTGAATTATAGTTATTTTATTTTTATATTTAAAATTTTTTAAGTAGATATTATTGCTCCTATGAGAAAAAACGAATCTTGTGAAACGTAGAAGACATGTCATAAAGTCAAGTTGAATTGTGCTATTTTTATTAAGACGTATCATAAAGTCAAATTGAATTGTGTTATTTTGTATTATTTTATATATACTTAGTAAAGTAAAATTAAATATAATTGCAGTAGGTTGATAAGCAACATAATGTTTTTTATTAAGACATATCATATAATCAAATTGAATTGTGTTATTTTGTATTATTAGTTCCTATCAAAGCTATAGAAATGAGTTTTTCGTTGAATATGTATTAGTTTAAAATTAACAATTTGTTATAGTTGAACTTTATATTTTGAATTTTTTTATTTTATTTAGATATTTAAATTTAATTATCTCTAATCTTTCTTTCATATTATTGGAACTCAACTTTGAGGTATTAATGTCCATATTCCAACGATAATATTCGTAACACAACCTCCATTAACTTTGCACTTGTAATCTGTGTTAGGTTCGTTGTTCATTGTCATAATTTGACTTGTCTTGAAATTTCGTTGAAAACTGTGATACTCTTTTCTATTAGTAAACAAATGTGTCTTGAAAATTTTCATGGTTGTCATGTGGGTATTTAACTTTGCACTTGTAATCTGTGTTAGGTTCGTTGTTCATTGTCATAATTTGACTTGTCTTGAAATTTCGTTGAAAACTGTGATACTCTTTTCTATTAGTAAACAAATGTGTCTTGAAAATTTTCATGGTTGTCATGTGGGTATTGATTTAATTGAATTAATGAACACAAGTGGTATTAGTCACATTCATAAGAAAACATATCCCATAATAACATAAGTTAGAATGCACAATTACCAGTTAGAACATGGGCTTGTTACATTGCAGCTCCTCTTGTTCTTCTTATGTTTGATTATATTTTTCGACTACATCATTCTCCTTAGGTCGTGCTTAGGCTTCCTTACGGATGTGTGCTCATATTTGCTAGATGAGTAGGTTCACATATCAATTCCTCCTTCCTAGATTCTTAGGTTGGCATATCAATTCCTCTAGTTAATTAAATCCCTCTTCTGTGATGAACGAAGATCCATTGGTCTATATTCCAAACTTATTTGGATGTAACATTTTTTACTCTCCTTCAGTTGACCAAAGGCCTTCATTCAAAAACATGTTTCTTAAAGGTAGCTTAACCAGGGTTTCACTAGTTGGCCCAAGTTCCCTCAAATACAGGCATAGTGAACAAAGCTCTAATGACATCCATCGTCGTGGTAAAAAATGCATCAGATCAATTAAAGTACTTCATGTATAATGCAATCATTTTCATATTCAACTACCTATTGCCAAATTAATAAATGTACACAAATAGATTACATCAACTTTAAACTAAAGAATAAAGCCTTCATTTTTTAATGTGTACTAGGATTCTTCATAATTTATATATTTTTTTCTATGATTAAGTAAAGCCACATATATTTGCAATTTAATCATTTAAAAACCATTATTAAAAAAAAGGAAATTCTAAGAAAATGGTTTATTCTAAGTTTAATAATTTTCAATAAACTAAACATGTTGAAGAAAAAATTGAAATGGAAAAAGATAAAACATATTTAATAAAAAATATTCTTATGAGAATACAAAATTAAATTCATTATTTCTAAATACCTCCATAAATATGTTGGTAGACAAAGGCATTAGTGATAGTTCGAAATTGTTACATAAAGTGTCTAGAAGTTTTAGAAATTATCGTAAAATAGTTATTATTAAATATTTTTTAATAAAATTAAAAAATTAATAATTAATTCTTAATTTTATACATCTTTTATTTTAAAATATTTTCATACTTCCTTTGTAAGGAAGTATGAAGGAGGCACACAGATGTCTTCTTGGTTGTTGTAGATAGCGAGAGAAAGAAACCTTGTGGAGACAAACTTGGACGATGTGGAGTGATGGTTGGATGTCTAATGCAGAGAATGAAAGGAAGCTCACATTGGTGGAATGAAGGCTCGTCGGTGTTGAATAAATATGTGGATATCGGCTAAGACAGTGGGTGGCTTGGTTGATTTCTTCATGGAAGTAAAAGAGTGGAAGTGAAAATCAGAAGAAGTCACAAAGATGAAGATGTTGGAGAAGTTCGTTGAACAGGAGATGAAAGCATTTGTGAGCCAAGAGTGTGTGAGGGAGACATAACAATCTTGCTAGAAGAGAATGAAGGAAGGTGACAATTCCTCCTCTATCGAACTTGGACATGGTGAATGGTTGTATGAACTTGAGCTAGAATGACTCATGGAGGAGTGTAAAGGAAAGATCAGTTCAAGTGTACCATTGCTTATGCACTTGACACACAAGTATGGTGACACTTTTCCAAATATTTTGGGACAAATTGGAGATGAGGGAGATAACCCAACAGACCATCCCCCTTCACATTCAAACTAGACTAAAACATTTTGGTTCGTTGTCTCAGTGGGAGGAAGCGAGGCCAGTGGGGCACCTTGAGGAGGTGCATTGGTGAGACTATTGAGATCACAATAGGTGACTTAACAAATTGGAGGAAAGGAAGTGTTGTTAACGTGACAAGTTTACAAACATAAAAATATGTTTGAATATGAACACGTGAATTGTTCATCCAGAGGCACAACGATTGGATTAGCTACCCAATCAACCAAGGTCACAAGGGGATCCAATGCATGGAAGCATGCGAAGAAAAAATGTGAATTGTTGAGCCAGAGGCACAACGATTGGATTAGCTACCCAATCAACCAAGGTCACAAGGGGATCCAATGCATGGAAGCATGCGAAGAAAAAATGAAGTATGGAAGCAACATAATTCAGATGACAATGACACTTCATAGGATCATGAAAATTCCTAAGGCGATTTTGTCTCGATGACAATAGTTGAGAAAACAACAGTTGTTGGGTGGCAATGAGATATAGAGATGGGAAGAGATGTCATGGAAGCTGGCAGATATTATCAGGGATGAAAACAACTTGCAGTGGGGGAGAATGTAAGGTCTCCAATGACACCAACCAAGCACACATGCTCCTTGGGTATATTTAAAGATGGAACAAATGAAGAGCACAATGAAGAAGTGATCAGTTGGGCGAATGAAGACGTTTGGATGTGGGAAATAGCACTTTGGGTGCATGATAGTGACACGTCACACCAAGGGGGCACACACCCTTCCTTCCTTGTGATGGATGAAAAATAATTGGGTTGTGTTTGGGAAAGGAAAGGGAAACTTGGGAGCATGCCCATGTAGTGGACTTGTCTACCCTTAGCAACATCGACGCACCAGAGAGGTTGGACAATGAAATCGGTAGAACCACAAAAATTTGTGACGATCAACACAAGAGAGAGAGAACACGGCAAGGGAGAATGCCCAAGGATGGGGCACTCTAGTTCAATAAGGGAATGTTTGATGGGTGGAATGGGTCCATGGATGGGCGCAGTGGTCAGTTGAGTGTGACGATTTGTAAAGGGCCGCAACACACCAAAGAGACATGATGTTTCACACAAGTGTCCCTTGGAGTCCATATAAAAGAAAGAGAATATAGATCATTTTTGGAAAGATATTTGGAGAACACGTATGAAGCTACGAACTGATGCAAAGTTGCCAAGATGAAAGGAAAGTAGCCAAGAGTTGGACATTTTTGTAGGTGGACAACTAGTCTGTAGTTGTGGGCATGTTTGAGGTGAACCGCAGGTGGTTGTGAAGACAATTGCAGAAAATAACCTAGGTGGGATGAATATGTTCTTGAGTGTCTTGGTGAGGTGAGGCAAGTCCTTTGACTCTTTCGTGTTGTAAGCTGACCTGACAGTGCTCATTCTAACTGTTTTCCAGTAACAAAGACTTAGTCGGGTGTTAGGCATGGTTTGTGTCGCCAAACTATTTGTGTTTTTCTTCATTTTTGTTAATCATTTGTTCTCTTGAACTATCACATTCATGGATGAATGCTTAAATAATAATAAGAGTTAAACCAGGTGTTAACATTTTTCTAAGTAATAAATTATTGTAATAGAGCAAGAGTGTCACTCGTCGGTAGATCAGAAAAGAGTATGGGTATTATCTAGGTGAAGAGACATAGTCCGGACGAAGTATTCTGGGTGTGCCAAGCAACCAAGTAAGAACCGTCACGGTGTCACACCCCCTCAAGAGGTGAACAATTGCAATATTAAATGTTAACATTATACATCATATATTCTAGTTGCAATAAGACTATCTAAGAATATTGAATCCATTTTTATATTAAAAATAATAGTTTTTTTTAATTCAAACTTATGATTTTGACAAAGATTGCATGGTTATATTTTGATGATGATAAAACAAAAAAAAATCAAGCTCATAGAATGTTTAACCTTCTTCTTCGCATCTTTGTATGGCTTGGTTAACGATGTTTGTCATTCATCTCCGCTTGCATCCCGCAGGGCTCATCCCTTCGCAGCCATGGCCTGACCCTGCTCGAATTCTCTGGTTCGATGCTACCCCTGCTCACCCCAGGCCATACATCTCCGCCTGGTGCACCTAATCTCCTCATCCAGTCACATTTTTTACCTTATGTCGTGTCCAAGTGGAAGGTCGAGGAGGGGCTCTCCCTGGAAGCCTCGTCGGCCCTCGGTCTTGCCTCCTGACTCGCCTTCCATTTGCTCCTCCCCCCCCTTCAGTCTGAGATTTTCTTTGCTTCCTCTCATGCTCCGTCGAACTCGTAGTTTAATTGTCTGGAAATAATCCCCCGGATGTCGAGCTCACTCTCGCGTCTCTTTCTCGACCCTCCTGTGGATTTCACTGCCCCCACACCAGTCCTTGACCCTCTAAGAAACTCAGGCAGTGAACCTCCCCCTCATCGTAGGCCTGGGAAGGCTGGATACCAATTCACTGATTCCTTCAATAGCGCGCAGTTCAGAGACAGCCTGGCTATCCTTCACGGTCTGGTCTTTGAACTCCGCCAGGGGGTGGAGGACCTCCAATTTCACCTACAAGCTACATATGAAAAGGTGGCAGTCTTTCTTCAGACTCTCTCCTCCATGCATGAAGCTTTCTCCTTGGACTTGGTAGAAGCGACCCCAATGGAGGAACCCAGTGCAGCTCTAGGTGAAGGACATGACAAGGTGAAACACTCAACAGAAATGGGACGGGAGTAGGATGGGCGAGAGGGCTGTGTTGTGGAGATGGAATCGGCAAGGAAACCGTTGCAAAGCGCTACCACAGTTGCTAATGGAACCGAGTGCGACGTGAAAGTTGAAAGGCAATGGGCAGACCAGGTGACGTATGTCGAGGAGGAGCCCTGGACAAAGGACCTCCACGCCACGTGGCCAGGCTATCTACTAGGTGTCTAGGTCCATAGTGTTTTTCAAGGTCTTGTCAGTCTTTTTAGTTTTAGCTGATAAACAGTTTGTCTAAGACCTTTTTTCTTAGCCTATCATACTACCTATTTTTGACTCATATGTTGGCTAGACTGGTTTCCCCTTTGTTGGGGCAGTCTAGTAACTACAGCATGGCTATCTCTGTATTTTGCAACTTTACTTCAGTTCTGGAAGGCTCTTAATATATGATACTTCTTATTAAAAAAAAAAAAGATTGCATGGTTATATTTTGATGATGATAAAACAAAAAAAATTCAAACTCATAGAATGTTTAATCTTCTTCTTTAGATTTGAATGTTTTAGAAAAAAAATATGATTTTATAATACAACATGTGAAAAGAATTATGTTTTCTGAATTCGATATAAAAGGAAAATAATTGTAAATTTACTTCATAAATCAAATAAGGGAAAAAAATAATACAATTTAATTTCGAAAATATTTGTTTTTATTATAAATATTCTTTATTATAATACAATTTAACAATTACTATTAGCACTCACAATGAGAGAATGATTATATAATCAAGAAATTCATGCAGCGCTATAAAAAAAAATGCATTTTACACATTAAAAAACACCTTATGCATCGTTAGTGGCATGTTGTACAAAATAAAAAAGCACACCAACGAGAGAAATATCGGAATTGAATACAATCCAAAGTACTAAAAAACAATATTTTTTTTATTCTCATGTAGTTTGTAAAAGGTTTTATGCGTTAGGATGGTGTAAATGTTTTTAATACATAAAAACATAAAATTATATAAATTAAAGGTTGGTGAATTATGATAAATAAAAAAAAATTAAGTGTAACAAAACGATCTATAAGTTATTATTGGTTGCAAAAATTAATTTTATTGTAATGAAATGTTATTGTTATTTTTCTCATAATGTGAAATCAAATACATAATGTGTAATGAGATAATTAGTCAAGGTGATAATTAAAGAGTAGCCAATGTACTATACATATATTTTGGTTAAAAAAAAAAAAGTTAATAAGTTATGTTAAATTATATATTATTATGATAAAAAAATATAATAATATTTATACTTATGGATTTATAAAAAATAGAGGTATAATTATATTTTATCTATTTGTTTTTTTAGAAAATATAAACAATTGTAAATCAATAATAATTTAAATATGTACATGTCATTATATATAATATAAAAAAATAACAATTGTAAGTAAATAATAATTTAAATATGCATATGTCATTATTTATATAATATAAAACAATATACATGGATTATTAGTCTGCACCTTGAGTTGTAGGGATTATTGTAATCGATTGTACTTTTTAGTATTAGTTTGAGATGCAAATCAATGTTTTTGTTTTAAGGTAAAGTTTTGAAAAGTCATACAATTGAACTTGAAAATTTATACAATTTAACCTAAGTTTTGAGCTTGAGGTCTTATTTGGACTCTTCCTTAGACACAAACATACAATATCTTAGCTTATATCGTAGCTTAAGAGCATATTGAAGTACATATTTGATGAGTAATTTTAGCCAAGTTAGTAATGCTAGAACTAAGTCTAGCATTACTTTGTGACATTAAATGTGATACGATTTTCCCAATCTTACCCAAAGTTTTCACAAACTCATGTAATTTACCCAACATTGACACATACTCCCTACACATGTTTTTTTTCATGCAAGTTGTCATCCATAGCTATGCAAGGTGTCACCCATATGTTGTTTCTATGTTTTTTATATCCATCATTGTTTCCATTGTTGTTTCTATTTGCAAGTTGTCTTATCAAGCTCTAACATTCTCCTACTTTACTTCTAGCTTATCTTATTCTCTCTTGCTTGGATGGGTTGACAACCTAAAATACAAGTAACACCAGACTCGATGACATTGGAATGCAATCCTTCCTAGAAATCTTGGACTCAATGACATCAACGCAAACCTGCAACAAGAGGTATATGTGTATATAGCCAACAACATCATAAGAGATATACGGATTAATTTTATAATTATGCACTATTGATTGATTATTTGTCTAATTGTACACTATTGATTGTTCTAGTGCCTTATTGCATTGTAAAAAAATTGTTTTTTTTTAGATGTGATGGACGACAAGAAAACTAAAAGGAAACATATGTACCTATTTCCATCATTGACTTTTTTTTTTGTCTTCTTTTCTTGACCTGAAACATGGGTATAGAAACTATTATTAATAAAGGAAACACTCATTTTCCTGGTAATATTCATGGCATTTGTTATCAATTTTGAAAAGTAATAATAAGAACACATTTTAAACATGTAAAAAATTACTAAAGGATCACAACCTATACAAAATTTGTTATGTAAAATTGTACTTCCACACAACATACCAAACACTCACCACTTTGGTGCCAACTTTCCGCCTCCAATACTTTTCTCATCATTCTAGGAGCCTTCCTCGCAGTTGCTCCATCTTCTAAGACCAAAATGTGATAAATATGAAAACACTTCACCCATATATATTCAGCGTTAGGTGGATCTAAGTGTTGGAATTCTTTTCCGACTAAAATTAGATTATACCAGTACTAGTACTAATATTCATTTATCTTGCCCCATCTTAAGCAAGCTCTTACTACTACACAAGATTTATCTTTCTCTTTTCTTCCTAACTCTTCTCGCCTTGTCCCTCGCAACCAGACTCAAGGAGCTATTGAAGTCGACCCTTTGCTTGTTGTGGAAGTGGTATATATGGCCCCGTCGAACTCAAATGTACTCATTGGGTATAAACAATAAGTATAAAAAGATCATATCTTAGTATGAGTTTGAAAGCTTTATGGATAAATAAAAACATAGAAACTCTTAGTAATTCCATGGAAGAGAATTATAAGAAAACATTAATGATACCTTCCATGTTCTCTATCACCTTTGCAAAACAATTAAATGCAAACAAAGGAGAATCCTTGCTTATGGTGTTGTCAAGTCAAATTATGTGAGCACTGTATATTGTTGGTATTTCCTTTTGTTAAACACACTTGTCCTTAAATTTCTCTAAAAATTGTGATATTGGCTTCTTTTATTAACAAATGTTGCTTGAAATTTGTCATGATTGGCATACTGGTCTTGATTTAATGAACTTAATGAACACAAGTGGCATTAATCACATTCATATGAAACCTTGATCCAACTCCTCTTGTTTTTCTTATGTTTGATTCTCTTTTTTCGTTGCATCATTCTCTTTGGGTCGTGCTCTCCACAAACTTTAGGTTTCTTTGGTAATGCATGTTCAACCTTGCTAGATGAGTAGGGTGGCATAACAATTCCTATTTGCTAGATGGGTAGGTTGGCATATATATTCCTCTAGTTAAATAAATCCTTTTTATCTGATGAACAAAGATATAATAGTCTTTCTCCCAAACTTATTTGGGTGCAACAACATTTTTTCTTTTCCTTCAACTGACCAAAGGTCATCATTCAAAAATACAATTTTAACAACAAAAAATAAAAAAAATTATCCAAATTTACATTCCATGATTACAACCAAAAAAAACCTAAAAAATAAAACGTTTAATCAACACAATAAAGAAGTGTCTACTAGATGGAATTACCGTGCCGTATTCATTGTGCCCAATCTTATATTTATGACTCTATAAATAAATAACTCATAATTTTAAAATTCGAAACCTGTCGATCCCTCATCTGATAATTTCAAAATTCAAAACGCTCATCTGATCACGTCACCACTGTCCATTCATTTTATTTTATCTTCGAAATGGAAGAAGAAACACCAACACCAGGATAATGGCGTAGTAGGAGAGGGAACAGATCAAGATCGATAACACCTCCTCCTCCACCCGTTTCTAATACTCTCAGGAATGATCGTGATGGGCTGACTATAGAATCTGATAATTACCAGACACCAGAAGCACCTGAACACATGCGATTTCGCCCTTTTATCTACGAAGCCGCCGAGGAGGAGTTGCGAGACAGACCCGCACCTACAGTTCGAGTTCCGAGATCCGTACATATGGTGTCGCCTTACATGCAGCAGTTCGAGTTCCGAGGCGGAGGCGGAGCCGCACCTGCCGCTGAGGAGGAACTGCGAGACAGAGCCACAGTTGCGGTGCCGTTTCATGGGCTGCAGTTGGAGATCCGACTCAGAGCAGCACCTATGACGCCGTATTATGGAGATCAGATGCATAGCCGCACCTATGTGAGTCAGTTGGAGCCCCGAGTCGGTGCCGCAGGTGTGGATCAGTTGCGTAGCATAACCATTTCAGAGGAACACATAAATGATAAGAATAGTGTCACTTCAAGTTGCCCAATTTGCCAGTTCGATTATAAATTGGGCGACGAGGAGGATGCGTCTCAAATGCATTGCGGGCACATCTACCATACAATTTGCATTTCCACATGGCTGCGATACGGGAATACATGTCCAGTCCGCCGCAAATCCCACATGCCCAGCCGTAATGACCGACCATAAAGCGCGCCCAACGTTTCTTTTATGTGTTTTGTTTCACACCTTTTTTATTTTTATATAAATATTACTCACGTTTTTTATTTTTATATAAATATTACTAGCATATCTCTATAATTAAACCCCCATGTTCATGAATTATAGGCTAATCAATTTTCACTTGCCTTTTCCCATGGGGAACATAATCATTACAATTAAGATATAATTTTTCAGACATCACCGATCTTTGATCTTTGTTTATGTCAATTACAATGATCAAGTTCTTCAATAAACAAATTTAGAGCTTCCATACAAAAATAGCAAATCTCCATGACACCAAAAAACTCCTCAGTCTAACAAGACAAACTATGAACTTTGAACCCAATACAAAAATACCAAGAGAGACAAAGATTTTAGTTTTTTTTAAAAGTCAAAGTGATGGACTGTTCCAGCAGTCTCTCCATCCTAGGGATAATAAAAAAGTCTTCCACTCAATGCCAACAGAGCTTGCTTTGATATCTTATCTTCCACGTCTTCGACTCAATGCAAACAAAACTTGATTTGATAGCCTATCTGCCCCCAAATTTGTCTCTCTGTAGATATGCTGAAAAGAAATATCCCTAAAAGTAGAAACTAGTTCACTAGTTTTACTTTTCCAGCCTTCAATGTTTATAGTCGGGAGGTTTCCTTTTTCTTTAAGCCAATCAATTATTACTTTTGAATCACCTAGTAAGTGAATATACTGAATATCCAAATTCTTTGCAATAAATAGTGAAGCCCACGCCCCCAACAACTCTGCTTTGGTGTTTGTTCTGTCCCCGCCATTGAAATACCATCTATATTTCGTTGAATATCTAAATTTTACAACACCTCCTACTCCACAACTGGAACCACCTGCCACCAAAGCTCCATCAAAGAATTCCACTGCAAATCCATTAATCCTATTTATCGTATTCACTCTTAAAATCTGCACTTTTGTGGCAATGGATATATTCCTGAGGGCACCGATAGCCCTGTGAGCAACTTCCCTTGAAGAGGGAATCTTTCCTTCGAAAAGCAGTCTATTACGCACTATCCATACGTTCCAACATACCAACAAAGAATTTTTTTTTCACAATTCCTTCTTACTGTTCCACTCGTCCATACATTCACTAAGAGAAGATCTCATCCACGGAAGTCTCATATTTAACAACTACGTGCAATATGACCAAGCCTCCTTTGTAAAGGTATAGTGGATAAAAATATGAGGAATGTACTTAGAGTTTTGCTTGCACAGTAGGAAAATTCCTGGACCAATCCACCCTTTAGCTTGGAGATTATCCCATCTTAGTAACCTATTCTCCAATGCCAACTAGAAAAAAATAATGATCTTCAGTTGAGCATGTCGTTTCCACAAGTTTTATTTCCAGCCATGCCAGATCGGGAGGCTCAGGGTAGATAGAATAACATTATAACATTTTTTTATTGTAAGGAACCCTAAGAGGTCTCCCCAACCCATCATAGAGAATCAATATTTTCCCCACCTTGTTTAACTCCACTGTATAAGTGTTCCACTTCGTTGTGTTCATACTAGACAATCCCAATTCGTTGTTGTTTTTCTAGACTTCGGCAAGGGTACTAGGATACCGATAACTGGAATCTTGTGCTAAATAATGAATCTATTTCGATTTTAAAATCTCCACCAACTTCAAAATGAGAAGGGACAAATCCCTCATACTAAGAATATTATCTCTACTAATCAAGATATGGTGCCCTGCCCTAGGGTTCCAGCTAAGCCAACGATTTATAATAGTTAGAGAATGAACTAAACTGGCCCACATCTTAGATGTTGTTGAATATTATGAGCAGGTTGTCTAAGCCTATTAATAAGAGTGGAGTTATGAGGATACGTGTTAAAGATGACTTAATGCCAGATGCTTTGCCATGTTAATAGCTTCCATAAAGTAACCTCATTCAGGCCCAAATTGAAGTGATAGAGGTTACAAAACCCCCATCCCCCATTTCTTTTAGGCTTGGAGATTAACTCCCATCTGCAAAGATGAAACTGGAAAGAGTCATTGCACCCATTCCATAAGTAGTGAAAAATAACTTTGTGAATCTTGTTGATGATAGATCGAGGCACAGACTCCCAAGACATCTAAAAGACCGATTGTCCTTCCAAAACAAATTTTATCAAGATGTATCTGGCCCCTATAGAAAGCCACATGTTATACCAGCTTGTGCTTTTTTTAGAAAACCTTGAAACCAACCAACCCTAATAAACTCCAAGATGAGGGTCGGTCTTTAAAAAGTACCCCAGGTACTTCAATCCATAGGATAGGTCACTGAATGAAAATTTTAGAAGAACTTTGAACGGAACCAGTTCCAATTCGCTGAGACCTTAAAAAAGAAAATAGATTTTGTTTGGTTCATTATAAGGCCAACAATGCTGCAAAATACCTCAATGATAGCTTTAATATCATTCCACCCTTCTAACTTCATCGTTGACATGATGAGGACATCATCCACAAAGAGAAAATGAAATATTTTAGTCATTCTTGAAATTTTTATACCTAAAATCGAGCCTCCCACCGATGATTTCTTCAATAATAAACTAGTCCCTTCCATGATAAGAATGAAGAGAAGGGGGGATAATGGACAACCTTGATGAACCCCCCTCTCAATTATGAAGAAGCCCATAGGCTCTCAATTTACTAAAACTGTAAAGGAAGAATATGTTACACATGACATAATCCAATTTTTCATCTGGATGCCTAATCCCTCTTTAAGAATAATCAATCGAAGTTGGTCCCAATAAATACAGTCATATTCTTTTCTTAAATCAAGCTTAAGAACAAGAGCTTTCAACTTCTTATTTTTAATGTTGTGGATACTTTCACTAGCAGTCCCTATGGCATCTTGAATGCGTCTTCCTTTTAAGAAAGCCTGGGAAAAATTGATTTTAACCGATTGGCAATTATTTTTGAGATAACCTTGTAACACAAGTTACAAAGAGAAATAGAGTGGAAGTCGTCAAAATTTCTTGGCTTATTTGATTTAGGAATTAATGTCAGAAAAGTAGAATTAAGACCACCCATAATAGAACCCTGTCTTCTAGAATCTTCAACCATTGCATGAAGGTCCTCCCCAATCAAGTCAAAGAAAAAAATGAAAAATTTTGAAGTCGACCCATCTGGGCTTGGGCTCTTTTCCTTCTTGAAATGAACAAGAACATATTGAATTTATTCTAATGTTACCAGTGTAAACAATGTGTTAGACTCCTTTTCATACAACATTTGTGTAAAGAGATATGGGACTTTGCACTAATCACTGATAATCGGAGTAGCTAGTGCCTTGTAGAGAGTCTTAAATTAGTTTACTGCCTCATTTTTTATAGCTTCTTGCTCACTGACCAAAACACCAAACCGTGAATAAATCTCCCATATATGATTTTTTATTCTGTTATGGTATGTCACCTTATGGAAATATCTAGCGTTGTTATCCCCCTTGATAACCATAGAGCTCTGCTACAGATACACCAAAGCTCCTCTTCACTCCTAAGAATCACATTCCTTTCAACTTCACATTGTTTTAAGAGGAAACGATGACTAGAATGATTGGGTCACTTGCCAATATGCCAATGAAAGTTCTAATATCATATTCCAAAGATATCATCTTAATTTATTTTTTTTCTTGGTTCTCTTTTTTCCATGACTTAGTTAATTTTTTTAGGACTTGTAGCTTCCATAATATCCACCCCTCTTTTATCTCTTCCCTCAGGAACAAAGGGTCATTCAACATCATATGGACAAGATCCACGAACTCCTTCGTGTTGATCGAATCAACATTAAAATTGAACGAGAATCTCTTATATGTTAGGGCCTACTCCATCTGGAAAACAATTGGTGCATGGTATGAAACAAAAGGAAATTCAACCCAAGACTGGTATATACCAACCTTTGAGAGAACATATTCTAAAACTAAAACCCTATCAAGTCTCCTAGCTATAGCTTCCTGTCCGGTCTGACCATTCTTCCATGTGGGCACCAACTTTGTCGGTTTAATGTCGATTAGATTGTTGGACTGAAAAAGATTTTTGTAATAATCATCCATATTATTTATATTCCTAAAGCCCTGCCAAGACTCTTCGCCAGACAAAATAATATCTAAGTCACTCGCCAATATCAAATTTGGAATATGTAAAATACCACTATCTTCGACTGATTTCCAGAAAAGAAATGTGTTAGTACAAGGCCCATATAAATTAAACAAGGCAAGCTTCTGATTGGTTACTACACATCTTCCAGTTCGCAGAATACCTCCAACAATGTGAAAAGGTTCTAAGACATATAAAGAAGGATCCCAAGAGGATAAAATTTCTCCATACATTCCCACAGAGCTAACAGAATACGAAACCCGGGATGGTCGAAAGGAATGTAAAAAAACACTTGCCCTCTGATCGCTTACCATTGTTTCTTGAAAACAAATGATATCAGGATGCTCCTGATCCAATAGTCGGCGTACTGAGGCAACTTTCTGGGTGCCTCAAATCCCTCTTACATTTAGAGAAAGCAAAAGAATTATGTATACCTCGCCAATGCCTTCAATGCTCTAAGAGGCCCACTATCGGTGGGAGTGTCATTGGAAACTAAAGACTGGATAGGGCCTTAGGCCACCTTTTTGCATCCACTCCGAGTTTTTAGTGACAATAATTCTAAACCTAGTCCTCTGGACGAGGCAAAATCTCTCCCCTCCTTCATCGAAAGAGCCTTACAACTTACAATCCCTATATGTAGCATTAAGAAATATATTTAAAATATTATGAATTTGGTATATATTTGGAAATTTTGGCACTAATAATTTGGATTGTAGTTATTTTATTTTTATATTTTAAATTTTTTAAGTAGATATTATTGCTCCTAAGAGAAAGAACAAAGCTTGTGAAACATAGAAGACATGTCATAAAGTCAAGTTGAATTATGTTATTTTTATTAAGACATATCATAAAGTCAAATTGGATTGTGTTATTTTGTATTATTTTATATATACATAGTAAAGTCAAATTAAATATCATTGCAGTATGTTGATAAGCAACATAAATTTTTCAAACATCACCGATCTTAGTTTATGTCGACTACAATGACCGTCACCCTCTTTCAAGTTCTTCAATAAACAGATTTCGAGATTCCATACAAAAATAGCAAAGCTCTATGACACCAAAAAACTCCTCAGTCTAAGAAGACAAACTATGAACTTTGAACCCAATACAAAAATACCAAGAGAGATAACGATTTTAGTTTTTTTTAAAAGTCAAAGTGATGGACTGTTCCAGTAGTCTCTCCATCCCAGGGATAATAAAAAAGTCTTCCACTCAATGCCAACAGAGGTTTCTTTGATAGCCTATCTACCACGTCTTCCACTCAATGCCAACAAAGCTTTCTTTGATAGCCTATCTGCCACTAGATTTGTCTCTCTGTAGATATGCTAAAAATAAATATCCTTGAAAGTAGAAACCAGTTCACTAGTTTTTCTTTTCCAAACTTCAATGTTTATAGCCTGGAGGTTTCCTTTTTTTTTAAGCCAATAAATTACTACTTTTGAATCACCTAGTAAATGAATATACTGAATATCCAAATGCTTTGCAATAAATAGCGAAGCCCACGCGCCCAACAACTCTACTTTGGTTTTTGTTCCATCCCCACCACTGAAATACCATCTATATTCTATCGAATCTCTAGATTTTACAACACCATGTGCTCCACAACTGGAACCACCTGCCACTAAAGATCCATCAAAGAATTCCGCTGCATATCCATTAATCCTATTTATCATATTCACTCTTAAACTCTGCACTTTTGTGGCAATGAATATATTCCTGAGGGTATTGATAGCCCTGTGAACAACTTCCCTTGAAGAAGGAATCTTTCCTTTGAAGAGAAGTCTATTACGCACCAGCCATACTTTCCATCATACCAACAAAGAATTTTTTTTAACAATTCCTTCTTACTGTTCCACTCGTCCATACATTCACTAAGAGAAGATCTAATCCATAGAAGTCTCATATTTAACAACTATGTGCAATATGACCTAGCATCCTTTGTAAAGGTATAGTGGATAAAAATATGAGGAATGTCTTAAGTGTGTTGCTTGCACAGTAGGCCAATTCCTGGACCAATCCACCCTTTAGATTGAAGATTATCCCAAGTAAGTAACATGTTCTCCAATGCCAACCAGAAAAAAAGAATGATCTTTAGTTGAACATGTTTCCACAAGTTTTATTTCCAGCCATGCTAGATTGGGAGGTTCCGGGTAGATAAAATAACATTATAATAGTTTTTTACTGTAAGGAACCATGAGAGGTCTCCCCAACCCATAATAGAGAATTAGTACTATCCCCTAGAAGGGTGACACCCACCTTGTTTAACTCCACTATATAAGTGTTCCACTCTGCCACGTGCATATGAGACAATCCCAATTCATTGTTCTTTTTCCAGACTTCGGCAAGGGTACTAGGATCCCGATAACTGCAATCTTGTGCTAAACAATGAATCTACTTCGAGTTTAAAATCTCCACCAGCTCCAAAATGGGAAGGGATGAATCCACCATACCAAGAATATTATCTCTACCAATCGACATATGATGCCCTGCCCTCGGGTTCCAACTAAGCCAATGATTTATAATAGTTAGCGATCAAACTAAATTGGCCCACATCTTAGATATTGCTGAAGATTATGAGCAGGGTGTCTAAGCCTATTAATAAGAGTGGAGTTATGAAGATACTTGTCAAAAATTACTTGATGCAAGATACTTTACAGCGTTAATAGCTTCCATAAAGTAACCGCATTCATGACCAAATTGAAGTGATAAAGGTTACAAAACCCCCATCCCCCATTTCTTTTAAGCTTCGAGATTAACTGCCATCTGCAAAGATGAAACTGGAAAGAGTCATTGCACCCATTCAATAAGTAGTGAAAAATCACTTTGTGAATCTTGTTGATGATAGATCGAGGCACAAACTCCTTGGACATCCAAAAGAGTAGTTGTCCTTCCAAAACAGATTTTATCAAGATGTATCGGCCCCCTATAGAAAGCCACATGTTATACGATCTTGTGACTTTTTTAGAAAACCTGGAAACCAACCAAACCGAATCAACTACACGATGAGGGTCGATATTTAAAAAGTACCCCAAGTACTTCAATCCATCAGATATGTCACTGAATGAAAAATTTAGAAGAGCTTTGAATGTGACGAGTTCCAATTCACTGAGACTTGAAAAAAGAATAGTAGATATTGTTTGGTTCACTGTAAGGCCAACAACGCTACAAAATATCTCAATGATAGCTTTAATCTCCTTCCACTCTTCTAACCTCACCATTGACATGATGAGGACATCATCCACAAAGAGCAAATGAAAGATTTTAGTCATTCTTGAAACTTTTATACCTAAAATCGAGCCTCCTGCTAATGATTTCTTCAATAATAAACTAATCCCATCCATCATAAGAATGAAGAGATGGGGAGATAATGGACAACCTTGATGAACCCCCCTCTCACTTATGAAGAATCTTGTAGGCTTTCCATTTACTAAAACTGTAAAGGAAGAAGATGTTACACATGACATAATCCAATTTGTCATATGGATGCCCAATCCCACTTTAAGAAGAATCAATCGAAGTTGGTCCCAATCAATACAGTGGATACTTTCACTGGCAGTCCCTATGGAATCTTGAATTTGCTTCCTTTTAATAAACCTATCTGCTTTGAAGAGATAAACCTGGGCAAAAATTATTTTAACCGATTGGCAATTATTTTTGAGATAACCTTGTAACACAAGTTACAAATAGAAATAGAGTGAAAGTCATCAAAATTTCTTGGCTTATTTGATTTAGGAATTAATGTCAACAAAGTAGAATTAAGATCACCCATAATAGAACCCTCTCTTCTAGAATATTCAACCATTGCATGAAGGGCCTCCCCAATCAAGTCAAAGAAAAAAATGAAAAATTTTGAAGTCCACCCATCTAGGACTAGGATCTTTTCCTTCTTGAAATGAACAAGAACATCTTGAAGTTCTTCTAATGTTACCGGTGTAAAAAATGTGTTAGACTCCTCTTCATACAACATATGTATAAAGAGATCTAGGACTTTGCACTGATCACTAATAATTGGAGTATTTGGTGCCTTGTAGAGAGTCTTAAAGTAGTTTACTGCCTCATTTTTTATAGCTTCTTGTTGTCTAACCAAAAATCCAAACCGTGAATAAATCTCCCATATATGATTTTTTATCCTATTATGGTTTGTCACCTTATGAAAATATCTAGTGTTGTTATCCCCCTTGATAACCATAGAGATCTTCTACGGATACAACAAAGCTCCTCTTCACTCCTAAGAATCACATTCCTTTCAGTTTCACTTTGTTTTAAGAGGAAACGACAACTAGAATGGTTGGGTCACTTGCCAATATGCCAATGAAAGTTCTAATATAAGATTCCAAAGATATGAGCTTTTTTTCTTCTTCTTGGTTCTCTTTTTTCCATGACTTAGTTAACTTTTTTAGGACATGTAGCTTCCATAATAGCCACCTATGTTTTCTCTCTTCCCTCAAGAACAAAGGGTCATTCCACGTCATATGGACAAGATCCACAAACTCCTTCTCATTGATCCAATCAACATTAAACTTGAATGAGAATCTCTTATAAGTCATGGCCTGCTCCATCTAGAAAAAAAATTGGTGCATGGTCTGATGTTGGACATACTTACCAAACTTAGAGGGGGGGTGAATGAATGTGGGGCTCATTTTCCCAAAGCTTCCCTCTTGCACAAAAGCTCATCAATTAGCATTCAAAATTTATTTATTACCCATTGATCTCATTTATAACAGGTTAGATGTGAGCACATATCAACAACATATATCAGCAATATATCATCAACAAGTCATCACCACAATGAACACAAAGAACACAAGATGTATGTACAATTTTCTTTTTATTACGGAC
>JZKD02S1691200.1:521720-547180 GCA_000966675.3 Picea glauca
CATCAACAAGTCATCACCACAATGAACACAAAGAACACAAGATGTATGTACAATTTTCTTTTTATTACGGACTACAATCCTTGGGGTTTATTAGCAACAACTGAATAGAGTACAATTGTACAAGAGCACCATATATATAATGCAAGACTCAACTTACACCCTCAACACCAACTGAGATGAGGCAACAATCCTCAACATATATCAATCTGTCAACAAGTATGCGACCTATCAGTAGTGCAGCCCGCATGAGAATGCACCCTGGCTCACTACAGCCCACATGTAAACGCAGCCAATATATAATGCAACAAGCATGTGCTTCTAAGAAACTAGGGTTTTTCTTTTCTTCACATGCTCAAATCCTTTGCAACCTGCAATCACTTTCTCTTCTGTCTTCCACTGTCCAAATTGACACACAGCCAGTCACAACACATCCAATCTCTCCAATAGCTTGCTCATGCTCCACAACAAAACAATATGAAAGCTATCTCAATCATGTATAAACAACTAGTATACCATAGCAATCATGTCACTACTGAATCACAAGAGTGTCTCTCACTCCATTAACCAAATCAACCAAACTAATCCACATCATAGAAGACATACCAAGAATTCCCTAAGCATTCACAACACAACAAACAATAATATCCATCAAGACAATAATGTAACCATACTAGTGTCTCAGTGATAGATCTGAGGCCATAGAATGCAGATCTGGAACCTGCCTCATCATCCAAGATCTTGGCACCAACTCAAACAAAAATCTCCATGATTTTATCCACTCCACACTCCATGTACACAGTCATCCCGTATGTATACTCACCCTATACACAACAAACCTGCGTGTACAAGCACCCTATACATTTGTCGTCAATATTTTCAACATTGCCTAAACTTTGATGCATCCATGAGATCCTCCTCTTGCTCTCTTCCTTAGAATATATCTTCAATCATGCTCAATAAATCCACACCAATAGGATGCCCTCACAAGAAGCTCTCACTCAATTCTCCAGAAGATATTCAGAACAAGCTCTCCATTGATCCACAAGGATTCTCACCAAAATGTTAATTTTACAAAAGATCCTAGCTTCTTATTTATACTTTAATATTCTAGGTCACTTAACCCATTTTTAGGTTACTTAACCCATTTCTAGGTCACTTAACCTATGTTCCTTATTTTAGGGTTAATCACTTTCCATGAATAGAAAGTTTTCCAATACTTTATCATTTAAATATTCATTTTTTATTTTTTCACTTTACTTTATCATTTAAATAACCCATCTTTATTTTGTCACTTTACTTTATTATTTAAATAATGATTTCTTCTTTTTCAAGAACTTTTACTTCTTTGACCTTGGGGGCTTCAAGCCTTCATATGGGGGTCCTCCAACTTCATAAAGCCATAACTCTCAAACCGTGAGGAGTTATGTGGCATTCCACATACCACCGGAAATGACATGACAAGCACTATCCATCTAGGATAGTTTCACCAACAACTTCATTGATCTTCATCTCATTATTCCACATACAAGAATGGGTCCTCCAACAGTTCTTCTAGGATAACTCATTCTGTAAAGTGTCTTCCCATGAGGTCTTTCACCATAAGGGGACCACTTTTGAGTTCATTTGTTTGTTATATGACTTTTTATCCTGTTATGGTTTGTAACCTTATGAAAATATCTTGTGTTGTTATTCCCCTCAATAACCATAGAGCTCTGCTACTGATACACCAAATCTCCTCTTCACTCCTAAGAATCACATTCCTTTAAACTTCACTTTGTTTTAAGAGGAAACGACAACTACAATGGTTGGGTCACCTGGAAATATGCCAATGGAAGTTCTAATAACAGATTCCAAAGATATGAGCTTAGTTTTTTTTTTTTCTTGGTTCTCTTTTTTCCATGACTTAGTTAATTTTTTTAGGACCTGTAGCTTCCATAATATCCACCTATGTTTTCTCTCTTCCCTCAGGAACAAAGTGTCATTCCACTTCATATGGACAAGATCCACGAACTCCTTCTCGTTGATCTAATCAACATTAAACTTGAATGAGAATCTCTTATAAGTCATGGCCTGGTCCATCTAAAAAACAAATTGGTGCATGGTCTGATGTTGGACACACCTACCAAACTTAGAGGGGGGATGAATGAATGTGGGGCTCGTTTTCCCATAGCTTCCATCTTGCACAAAAACTCATCAATTAGGATTCAAAATTTATTTATTACCCATTGCTCTCATTTATAACCAGTTAGATGTGAGCACATATCAACAACATATATCAGCAATATATCATCAACAATTCATGACCACAATGGACACAAAGAACACAAGATGTATGTACAATTTTCTTTTTATTACAGACTACAATCCTTGGGATTTATCAGCAACAACTGAATAGAGTACAACTGCACAAGAGCACCCGATTTATAATGCAAGACTCAACTTACACCCTCAGCACCAACTGAGATGAGGCAACAATCCTCAACATATATCAATCTTTCAACAGGTACATGACCTATCAGCAGTGCAGCCCGCATGTGAATGCGCCTTGGCTCACTACAGCCCACGTGTAAACGCGGCCAGTGTATAATGCATCAAGCATGTCCTTCTAAGAAACTAGGGTTTTTCTTTTCTTCACATGCTTAGATCCTCTGCAACCTACAATCACTTTCTCTTCTCTCTTCCACTGTCCAAATTGGCACACAGCTAGTCACAACACATCCAAGCTCTCCAATAGCTTTCTCATTCTCCACAACAAATCAATATGAATGCTATCTCAATCATCTATAAATAACTAGTATACCATAGCAATCATGTCATTAATGAATCACAAGAGTGTCTCTCACTCCATTAACCAAATCAACCAAACTGAGCCACATCATAGAAGACATACCAAGAATTCCCTAAGCATTCACAACACAACAAACAATAGTATCCATCAAGACAATAATGTAACCATACCACTATCTCAATGATAGATCTGAGGCCATAGAATATAGATATGGAACTTGCCTCATCATCCAAGAGCTTGGCACCAACTCAAAGAAAAATATCCATGATTTTATCCACTCCACGCTCCATTTACACAGTCAGCCCACATGTACACTCACCCTATACACAACCAGCCCATGTGTACAAGCACCCTATACACAGACAACCCATGTGGACATCAGAAAATAGGGTTTTCTGTGAATCTAAGACATTTGTCATCAAGATTTTCAACATTGTCGAAACTTTGATGCATCCATGAGATCCTCCTCTCGCTCTCATCCTTAGAATAGAACTTCAATAATGCTCAATAAATCCACACCAATAAGATGCTCTCACAAGAAGCTCTCAATGAATACTCCACAAGATATTCACAAGAAGCTCTCCATTGATCCACAAGGATTCTCACCAAAATGTTAATTTTACAAAAGATCCTAGCTTCTTATTTATACTTTCATCTCCTAGGTCACTTTACCCCTTTTTAGGTTACTTAATCCATTTCTAGGTCACTTAAGCTATGTTCCTTATTTTAGGGTTAATCACTTTCCATGAATAGAAAGTTTTCCAATACTTTTTCATTTAAATATTCCTTTTTGATTTTTTCACTTTACTTTATCATTTAAAAAACCCATCTTTATTTTGTCACTTTACTTTATCATTTAAATAATGATTTCTTCTTTTTCAAGAACTTTTACTTCTTTGACCTTGGGGGCTTCAAGCCTTCATATGGGGGTCCTCCAACTTCATAAATCCATAACTCTCAAACCGTGAGGAGTTATGTGACGTTCCACATACCACCGGAAATGATATGACAAGCATTATCCATCTAAGTTAGTTTCACCAACAACTTCATTGATCTTCATCTCATTATTCCACATACAAGAATGGGTCCTCCAACAGTTCTTCTAGGATAACTCATTCTGTAAAGCCTCTTCCCATGAGGTCTTTCACCATAAGGGGGCCACTTTCAAGTTCATTCATTTGTTATATGATTTTTTATCCTATTATGGTTTGTAACCTTATGAAAATATCTAGTGTTTTTATCCCCCTCGATAACCAGAGAGCTCTGCTACTAATAAACCAAAGCTCCTCTTCACTCCTAGGAATCACATTCCTTTCAACTTCAATTTTTTTTAAGAGGAAACGACAACTAGAATGGTTGGGTCACCTGGAAATATGCCAATGAAAGTTCTAATATCAGATTCCAAAGATATGAGCTTAGTTTTTTTTTTTCTTGGTTCTCTTTTTTCCATGACTTAGTTAATTTTTTTAGGACCTGTAGCTTCCATAATAGCCACCTATGTTTTTTCTCTTCCCTTAGGAACAAAGGTTCATTCAACGTCATATGGACAAGATCCATGAACTCCTTCTCGTTGATCCAATCAACATTAAACTTGAACGAGAATCTCTTATAAGTCATGGCCTAGTCCATCTAAAAAACAAATTGGTGCATGGTCTGATGTTGGACACAACTACCAAACTTAGAGGGGGGGTGAATGACTGTGGGGCTTGTTTTTCCAAAGCTTCCCTCTTGCACAAAAACTCATCAATTAGGATTCAAAATTTATTTATTATCCATTGCTCTTATTTATAACCAGTTAGATGTGAGCACATATCAACAACGTATATCAACAATATATCATCAACAATTCATGACCACAATGAACACAAAGAACACAAGATGTATGTACAATTTTCTTTTTATTACAGACTACAATCCTTGGGGTTTATCAACAACACCTGAATAGAGTACAACTGCACAAGAGCACCCGATTTATAATGCAAGACTCAACTTACACCCTCAACACCAACTGCGATGAGGCAACAATCCTCAACATATATTAATCTGTCAACAGGTACATGACCTATCAATAGTGCATCCTACATGTGAATGCACCCTGGATCACTATAGCCCACATGTAAACGCAGCCACTGTATAATCCAACAAGCATGTGCTTCTAAGAAACTAGGGTTTTTCTTTTCTTCACATGCTCAGATCCTCTGCAACCTGCAATCACTTTCTCTTCTCTCTTCCATTCTCCAAATTGACATACAGCCAGTCACAACACATCTAAGCTCTCCAATATCTTGCTCATGCTCCACAACAAATTAATATGAAAGCTATCTCAATCATCTATAAATAACTAGTATACCATAGCAATCATGTCACTACTGAATCACAAGATTGTCACTCACTCCATTAACCAAATCAACCAAACTGAGCCACATCATAGAAGACATACCAAGAATTCCTTAAGAATTCACAACACAACAAACAATAGTATCCATCAAGACAATAATGTAACCATACTAGTGTCTCAATGATAGATGTGAGGCCATAGAATGCAGATCTGGAACTTGCCTCATGATCCAAGAGCTTGGCACCAACTCAAACAAAAATCTCCATGATTTTATCCACTCCACGCTCCATGTACATAGTCAACCCGCATGTACACTCACCCTATACACAACCGGCCCGTGTGTACAAGCACCCTATACACAGACAACCCGCATGGACATCAGAAAATAGGGTTTTCTATGAATCCAAGACATTTGTCGTCAAGATTTTCAACATTGCCAAAACTTTGATGCATCCATGAGATCCTCCTCTCGCTCTCATCCTTAGAATAGACCTTCAATCATGTTCAATAAATCCACACCAATAATATGCTCTCACAATAATCTCTCAATCAATACTCCACAATATATTCACAAGAAGCTCTCCATTGATCCACAAGAATTCTCACCAAAATGTTAATTTTACAAAAGATCCTAGCTTCATATTTATACTTTCATCTTCTAGGTCACTTAACCTATTTTTAGGTTACTTAACCCATTTCTAGGTCACTTAACCCATGTTCCTTATTTTAGGGTTAATCACTTTCCATGAATAGAAAGTTTTCCAATACTTTTTCATTTAAATATTCCTTTTTGATTTTTTCACTTTACTTTATCATTTAAATAACCCATCTTTATTTTGTCACTTTACTTTATCATTTAAATAATGATTTCTTCTTTTTCAAGAACTTTTACTTCTTTGACCTTGGGGGCTTCAAGCCTTCATATGGGGGTCCTCCAACTTCATAAAGCCATAACTCGCAAACCGTGAGGAGTTATGTGACGTTCCACATACCACCGGAAATAATATGACAAGCACTATCCATCTAGGATAGTTTCACCAACAACTTCATTGATCTTCATCTCATTATTCCACATACAAGAATTGGCCCTCCAATAGTTCTTCTAGGATAACTCATTCCGTAAAGCGTCTTCCCGTGAGGTCTTTCACCATAAGGGGGCCACTGTGGAGTTCATTCATTTGTTATATGATTTTTTATCCTGTTATGGTTTGTAACCTTATGAGAATATCTAGTGTTGTTATCCCCCTCGATAACCATAGAGCTCTGCTACGCATAAACTAAGATCCTCTTCACTCCTAAGAATCACATTCCTTTCAAGTTCACTCTATTGTAAGAGGAAACGACAAATAGAATGGTTGGGTCACCTGCCAATATGCCAATGAAATTTCTAATATCACATTCCAAAGATATTAGCCTACTTTTTTTTTTCTTGGTTCTCTTTTTTCCATGACATAGTTAATTTTTTTAGGACCTGTAGCTTCCATAATAGCCACCTCTGTTTTCTCTCTTCCATCAGGAATAAAGGGTCATTCCATGTCCTATGGACAATATCCATGGACTCCTTCTCATTGATCCAATCAACATTAAAGTCAGGGCCTGCTCTATCTGGAAAAAAAACTAGTGCATGGTTTGAAACAAAAGGAAATTCAACCCAGGACTGGTATATACCATTCTCTGAGAGAACATCTTCTGAAACTAAAACCCTATCAAGTCTCCTAGCTATAGATTCCTGTCCTATCTGACCATTCCTCCAAGTGGGCACCAATAGTGTGAAAAGGTTCTACACAAGGCCCATATAAATTAAACAAGGCAAGCTCTTGATTGGTTACTACACATCTTCCAGTTAGTAGAATACCTCCAATAGTGTGAAAAGATTCTAAGACATATAAAGAAGGATCCCAAGAGGCTAAAAGTTCTCCAGACATTCCCATAGAGCTGACAAATTAGAAAACCCAGGATGGTCGAAAGGAATGTAAAACAACTCTTGCCCTCTGATTGCTTACCATCGTTTCTTGAAAACAAATGATATTAGGACACTTTTGATCCAATAGTAGGCATACTGAGGCAACTTTGGGGGTGCCTCCAATCCCTCTGACATTAAAAGAAATCAAAAGCATTATTTAGACCTCACCAAGGCCTTCAATTCTCTAAGAGGCCCACTATCGGTGGGAATGTCATTGGAAACTAAAGACTGGGTAGGGCCTTAAGCCACCTTTTTGCATCCACTCTGAGTTTTTAGTGACGATACTTATAAACCTAATCGTCTAGACCAGGCGAAATCTCTCCCCTCCTTCGCCGAAAAAGCCTTACAACTTACAATGCCTATATGTAGAATTAAGCAATATATTTAAAATATTATGAATTTGGTATATATTTGGAAATTTTGGCACTAATAATTTGAATTGTAGTATGTTGAATTGTAGTCAAGTTGAATTGTGCTATTTTTATTAAGACATATCGTAAAGTCAAATTGAATTGTGTTATTTTGTATTATTTTATATATACTTAGTAAAGTCAAATTAAATATAATTGTAGTATGTTGATATGCAGCATAATTTTTTCAGACATCACCGATCTTTGCTTATGTCGATTACAATGACCGTCACCCTCCCTCAAGTTCTTCAATAAACAACTTTAGAGCTTCCATACAAAAATAGAAAAGCTCTATGATGCCAAAAAACTCCTCAGTCTAAGAAGACAAACTATGAACTTTGAACCCAATACAAAAATACCAAGAGAGACAAGGATTTTAGTTTTTTTTAAAAGTCAAAGTGATGGACTGTTCCAGCAGTCTCTCCATCCTAGGGATGATAAAAAAGTCTTTGACTCAATGCTAACAGATATTTCTTTGATAGCCTATTTTCCCCATCTTACACTCAGATAACTTTCTTTGATAGCCTATCTGCCACCAGATTTTCCTCTCTGTAGATATGCTGAAAATAAATATCCTTGAAAGTAGAAACCAGTTCACTAGTTTTTCTTTTCCAGCCTTCAATGTTTATAGATGGGGGGTTTACTTTTTCTTTAATCCAATAAATTATTACTTTTGAATCACCTAGCAATTGAATATACTGAATATCCAAATGCTTTGCAATAAATAACGAAGCCCACACGCCCAATAACTTTGCTTTGGTGTTTGTTCTATCACCACTGTTGAAATACCATCTACATTCCGTCGAATCTCTAGATTTTACAACACCGCCTGCTCCAAAACTGGAACCACCTGCCACCAAAGCTCCATCAAAGAATTCCACTGCAAATCCATTAATCCTATTTATCGTATTCACTCTTAAACTCTTCACTTTTGTGGTAATGAATATATTCTTGAGGGCACCGATAGCCCTATGAACAACTTCCCTTGAAGAGGGAATATTTCCTTCGAATAGTAGTCTATTCCGCACCAGCCATACGTTCCAGCATACCAACAATTTTTTTTTGTTTTTGACAATTCCTTCTTACTGTTCCACTCGTCCATACATTCACTAAGTGAAGATCTCATCCACAGAAGTCTCATATTTAACAACTGCATGCAATATGACCAAGCTCCTCTTGTTCTTCTTATGTTTGATTCTATTTTTCAACTACATCATTCTCCTTAGGTTGTGCTCTCCTTAAGAATTAGGTTTCCTTAGGGATGCATGCTCATATTTGCTAGATGAGTAGGCTCACATATCAATTCCTCCTTCCTAGATTCTTAGGTTGGCATATCAATTCCTCTAGTTAAATAAATCCCTTCTCCGTGATGAACGAAGATCCATTGGTCTATCTCCCAAACTTATTTGAATGCAACATTTGTTCTTCTCCTTCAGTTGACCAAAGGCCCTCATTCAAAAACATGCTGCTTAAAGGTAGCCTAACAAGGGTTTCACTAGTTCCCTAAGTTACCTCAAGTGCGCGCATAGTGAACAAATCTCTAATGATGTCCATCGCCATGGTAAAAGATGCATTAGATCAATTAGAGTACATCATGTACAATGCACTCATTTTCATATTCAACAACCTATTGCCAAATTAATAGATTTACACAAATTGATTACATCAACTTTAAACTAAAGAATAAAGCCTTCATTTTTTAATGTGTACAAGGATTCTTCATAATTTATATATTTTTTTCTATGACTAAGTAAAACCGCATATATTTGACTCAATGCAATTTAATAATTTAAAAAAAAATTATTAAAAAAAAGGAAATTCGAAGAAAATGGTTTATTCTAAGTTTAATAATTTTCAATAAACTAAACTAAACATGTTGAAGAAAAAATTTAAATGGAAAAAGATAAAACATATTTAATAAAAAATATACTTATGAGAATAGAAAACTAAATTCATTATTTTTAAATACCTCCATAAATATGTTGGTAGACATAGGCATTAGTGATAGTTCAAAATTGTTACCAAAAGTGTCGAGAAGTTTTAGAAATTATCCTAAAATAGTTATTATTAAATATTTTTTAATAAAATTAAAAAAATAATAATTAATCCTTAATTTTATACATCTTTTCTTTTAAAATACTTCCATACTTCCTTTGTAAGGACGTATGAAGGAGGCACATAGATGTCTTCCTGGTTGTTGCAAATAGTGAGAGCAAGAAACCTTGTGGAGACAAACTTGGATGATGTGGAGTGATTGTTGGATGTCTAATGTAGAGAATGAAAGGAAGCTCACAAAGATGAAGATGCTAGAGTAGTTCGTTGAATATGAGAAGAAAGCATTTGTGAGCCAAGAGTGTGTGAGGGAGACATAACAATCTTGTTGGAAGAGAACGAAGGAAGGTGACAATTCCTCCTCTAGCGAACTTGGACATGGTGAATGGCCGTATGACCTTGAGCTAGAATGACTCATGAAGGAGTGTAAAGGAAAGATCAGTTCAAGTGTACCATTGCTTATGAACTTGACACACAAGTATGGTGACACTTTTCCAAATAATTTGGGACAAATTGGAGATGAGGGAGATAACCCAACAAACAATCCCCCTTCACCTTCAAACTAGACCACAACATTTTGGTTCGTTGTCTCGGTGGGAGGAAGCGAGGCCAGTGGGGCACCTTGAGGAGGTGCCTTGGAGAGGCTATTGAGATCACAATAGGTGACTTAACAAATTGGAGGAAACAAAGAGTTGTTAACGTGACAAGTTTGCAAACATAAAAATATGTTTGAATATGAACACGTGAGTTCTTGAGACAAAGGCACAATGATTGGATTAGCTCCCCAATCAACCAAAGTCATAAGAGGATCCAATGCATGGAATCATGTGAAGAAAAATTGAAGTATGGAAGAAACAAAATTCAGATGGCAATGACACTTCATAGGATCATGAGAATTCCTAAGGCGATTTTGTCTCGATGACAATAGTTGAGAAAACAACAGTCATTCTGTGGCAACGAGATATAGAGATGGGAAGAGACGTCATGGAAGCCAATAGATATTATCGGGGATGGAAACAACTTGGAGTGGGAGAGGATGTAAGGTCTCCAATGGCACCAACCAAGTGTGCATGCTCCTTGGGTAGATTCAAAGATGGAACAAAAGATGATCACAATGAATAAGTGATCAGTTGGGTGAATGAAGATGTTTGGGTGTGAGAAATAGCACCTTGGGTGCATGATAGTGACACGTCACACCAAGGGGGCACACACCCTTCCTTCCTTGCAATGGATGAAAAATAATTGGGTTGTTCTTGGGAAAGGGAAGGGCAACTTGGGAGCATGCCCATGTAGTGGACTTGTCTACCCTTAGCAACATCGATGCACCATAGAGTTTGGACGACCAAATCGGTAGACCCACAAAAATTTGTGACGATCAACACAAGAGAGAGATAACAAGGAAAGGGAGAATGCCCAAGGATGGGGCACTCTAGCTCAATAAAGGAATGGTTGATGGGTGCACTGGGTCCATGGATGGGCGCAGTGGTCGGTTGAGTGTGACGATTCATAAAGGGCTATGACACACCAAAGAGACATGATGTTTCACACAAGTGTCTGTTGGAGTCCATATAAAAGAAAGGGAATATAGATAATTTTTGGAAAGATATTTGGAGAAAAAGTATGAGGCTACGAACTGAGGCAAAGTTGCCAAGATGAAAGGAAAGTAGCCAAGATTTGGACATTTTTGTAGGTGGACAACTAGTTTGCAGTTGTGGGCATGTTTGAGGTGCACCTTAGGTGGTTGTGAAAACAATTGCAGAAAAGAGCCTAGGTGGGATGAACATGTTCTTTAATGTCTTGGTGAGGTGAGGCAAGTCATTTGACTCTTCCGTGTTGTAAGCTGAGCCAACAGTGCTTATTCTTATTGTTTTTCAGTAACAAAGACTTAGTGAAGTGTTAGCCATGGTTTGTGTCGCCAAATTATTTGTGTTTTTCATCATTTTTGTTAATCATTTGTTATCTTGAATTATCACATTCATGGATGCATGCTTAAATAATAATAAGAGTTTAACTGTGTTAACAGTTTTCTAAGTAATAAATAGTTGTACTAGAGCAAGAGCGTCACTCGCGGTAGATGAGAACAGAGTATGGGTATTATCTAGGTGAAGAGACATAGTCCGGACGAAGTATTCTTGGTGTGCCAAGCAACCAAGTAAGAACCGTCACGGTGTCACACCCCCTCAAGAGGTGAACGATTGCAAGATCTGTTTAATTGTCTTGTGGGGTCATGACAATTGCAATATTAAATGTTAACATTATACATCATATATTCTAGTTGCAATAAGACTATTTGAGAATATTGAATCCATTTTTATATTAAAAATAATAGTTTTTTTTAATTCAAAATTATGATTTTGACAAAGATTGCATGGTTATATTTTGATGATGATAAAACAAAAAAATTCAAGCTCACAGAATGTTTAACCTTCTTCTTCAGTTTTGAATGATTTAGAAAAAAAATATGATTTTATAATACAACATAGGAAAGGAATTATGTTTTCTGAATTTGATATCAGAGAAAAATAATTGTAAATTTACTCCATCAATCAAATAAATAAATAGATAATACAATTTATTTTTGAAAATATTTGTTTTTATTATAAATATTCTTGATTATCTCACCACTTAGTAAACCCCTTGTGCGAACTTAAATAACAATTACTATTAGCACTCAGAATGAGAGAATGATTATATAATCAAGAAATTCATGTAACACTTAAAAAAAATGCATTTTACACATTAAAAAACACCTTATGCATCGTTAGTGGCACGTTGTACAAAATAAAAAAGCACACCAACGAGAGAAATATCGGAATTGAATACATTCCAAAATATTCAAAAACAATATTTTTTTATTCTCATGTAATTTGTAAAAGGTTTTATGCGTTAGGATGGTGTAAATGTTTTTAATACATAAAATTATATAAATTAAAGGTAGGTGCATTATGATAAACAAAAAATAATAATTAAGTGAAACAAAACGATCTATAAGTTATTATTGGTTCGAGAATTAATTTTATTGTAATGAAATGTTATTGCTATTTTTCTCATAATATGCAATCAAATACATAATGTGCAATGAGATAATTAGTCAAGATGGTAATTAAAGAGTAGTCAATGTACCATACATATATTTTGGTTAAGAAAAAGTTAATAAGTTCGATTAAATTATACATTATTATGATACAAAAATTGTAATAATATTTGTATTTATAGATTTATAGGCATAATTATGTTTTATCTATTTTTTTTTTAAATAAACAGTTGTAAATAAATAATAATTTAAATATGTATATGTCATTATATATAATATAAAATAATAACAATTGTAAGTAAATAATAATTTAAATATGCATATGTCATTATCTATATAATATAAAATAATATACATGGACTATTAGTCCGCACCCTTCGAGTTGTAGGGATTATTGTAATGGATTCTACCTTTTAGTATTAGTTTGAGACGCAAATCAATGTTTTTGTTTTAAGGTAAAGTTTTGAAAAGTCATACAATTGAACTTGAAAATTCATACAATTTAACCTAAGTTTTGAGCTTCAAGTCTTATTTGGACTCTTCCTTAGACACAAACATACAATTTCTTAGCTTATATCTTAGTTTTTTTTCCAAGAGAAAATTAGCTTATATCTTAGCTTAATTGCACATTGAAGTACATATTTGACGAGTAATTTTACCCAAGTTAGTAATGCTAGAACTAAGTCTAGCATTACTTTGTGACATTAAATGTGATACGATTTTCCCAATCCTACCCAAAGTTTTCACAAACTCATGTAATTTACCCAACATTGACACATACTCCCTACACATGTTTTCTTTCATGCAAGTTGTCATCCATAGCCATGCAAGGTGTCACCCATATGTTGTTTCCATGTTTTTTATATCCATTATTGTTTCCATTGTTGTTTGTATTTGCAGGTTGTCTTATCAAGCTCTCACATTCTCCTACTTTACTTCTAGGTTGTCTTCTTCTCTCTTGCTTGCATGGGTTAACAACCTAAAATACAACACCAGACTCAATGACATTGGAATGCAATCCTTCCTAGAAATGTTGGACAAAATGACATCAATGCAAACCTGGAGCAAGAGGTATATGTGTATATAGCCAACAGATCATAAGAGGTATAAGCATAAGAAAATGTAGCATTTCTGTCTAATTTTGCACTAAACATTTCCAATTAATTTTCTAATTATGCACTATTGATTGATTATTTGTCTAATTGTACACTATTGATTGTTAGTGCCTTATTGCATTGTAAAAAATTTGTTGTTTTTTTTTAGATGTGATGGACTACAAGAAAACTAAAAGGAAACATATGTACCTATTTTCATCATTGACTTTTTTTCTTGGCTTCTTTTCTTGACCTGAAACATGGGTATAGAAACTATTATTAATAAAGGAAACACTCATTTTCCTGGTAATATTCATGGCATTTGTTATCAGTTTTGAAAAGTAATAATAAGAATACATTTTAAACATGTAAAAAATTACTAAAGAATCACAACCTATACAAAATTTCTTATGTAAAATTGTGCTTCCACACAACATACCAAACACTCACCACTTTGGTGCCAACTTTCTGCCTCCAATACTTTTCTCATCATTCTAGGAGCCTTCCTCACAGTTTGTCCATCTTTCAAGACCAAAATATGATAAATATGAAAACACTTCACCCATATATATTAAGCCTCAGGTGTATCTAAGTGTTGGAATTATGTTCCGACTAAAACTAGATTCTACCAGTACTAGTACTAATATTCATTTATCTCGCCCCATCTTAAGCAATCTCTTACTACTACAAAATATTTATCTTTCTATTTTCTGTTTTCTTCCTAACTCTTAATGATGTCGACCCTTTGCTTGTTGTGGAAATGGTATATATGGCCCCGTCGAACTCAATCGTACTCATTGGGTATAAACAATAAGTATAAAAAAATTATATCTTAGTATGAGTTCGAAAGATTTATTGATAAATAAAAACACACAAACTCTTAGTAAGTCCATGGAAGAGATTTATAAGAAAACATTAATGATGCCTTCCATGTTCTCTATCACCTTTGCAAAACAATTAAATGCAAACAAAGCAGAATTCTTGCTTATGGTGTTGTCAAGTCAAATTATGTGAGCACTATATATTGTTGGTATTATCTTTTATTAAACACACTTGTCCTTAAATTTCTCTAAAAATTGTGATATTGGTTTCTTTTATTAGACAAATGTTTCTTGAAATTTTTCATGGTTGGCATACAGGTCTTGATTTAATGAACTTAATGAACACAAGTGGCATTAATCACATTCATGTGAAACCTTGATGCAACTCCCCTTGTTTTTCTTATGTTTGATTCTCTTTTTTCGCTACATCATTCTCCTTGGGTCGTGCTCTCCACAAGCATTAGGTTTCTTTGGCAATGCATGTTCATCCTTGCTAGATGAGTAGGGTGGCATACCAATTCCTCCTTGCTAGATGCGTAGGTTGGCATATCAATTCCTCTAGTTAAATAAATCCCTTTTGTCTGATAAACAAAGATCTAATAGTCTCTCTCTCAAACTTAATTGGGTGCAACGACATTTTTTATTTCCCTTCAGCTGACCAAAGGCCATCATTCAAAGACATGTTGCTTAAAGGTAGCCCAACAAGGGTTCCATTGGTTGCCCCAAGCCCCCTCGAGTGGCAATAATTAAGGAAGCTCCAATGACATCCATCCTTGTGGTAAACGATGCAACATATCAATGAGAGTACTTCATGGACAATGCACTCATTTTCATATTCAACAAACTATGGCAAAATTAGCAAATCTACACATAATGATTACATCAACTTTAAACTCAAGAATAAAACCTTGATTTCTTAATGTGTACCATGATTCTTCATAATTGGCATATTTTTTTTATGATTAAGTAAACCCACATATTTTGACTAATGCAAGTTAACCATTTTAATTTTTTTTATTTTTTTTAAATGATTTTATTAGAAAAATGAAAAATTTAAAGAAAATGATTTATTAATTTTCCAAAAATAAAACTAAACTGATTGAAGAAAAAGTTGAAATTAAACCAAAAATAAATTTATATTTAATGATAAATATAGTTATGATAATACTAAACTCAATTCATTATTTTAAATTACCAAGACAAATGCATTGGTGATAGTTCAAAATAGTTACCAAAAGTGCATAGAAATTATATTATCAATGTTATGGTTTATTAATAGAATTAAAAAATTAATAATGAATTCTTTATTCCTTCACCTTATATATCCTTTCTTTTAAATACTTACTTTGCATTTAGGGATTGGGTTTAACATTGTGATATTTGCTAAAGAGTAAAGGACGTAATGTTACTTTTTGGTTGTTTTTTGTGTAATTTTTTCGGTTTGATTTTGCTAGAAATTTGGTAAAGAATGGTTGGATTTATAGATTTGAGTAACTAAATTTATATAATACAGATGATTCAATTGTTTTTCAACTAAACTGAATTTATTTATATATTTAAAAATACAATTTTAACAACAGAAAATAAAAAATTTATCTAAATTTATATTAAGAGATTACAAAAAAAAACCTAAAAAATAAAACGTATAAAACACCATAAAGAAGTGTCGGCTAGATGGGATTAGCGTACCGTATTCATTGTGCCCAATCTTATATTTATGACTCTATAAATAAATAACTCATAATTTTAAAATTCAAAACCTATCGATCCCTTATCTGATAATTTCAAAATTCAAAACGCTCATCTGATCACGTCACTACTGTCCATTCATTTTATTTTATCTTCGAAATGGAAGAAGAAACACCAACACCAGGAGAATGGCGCAGTAGGAGAGGGAGCAGATCAAGATCGAGAACACCTCCTCCTCCACCCGATTCTAATACTCTCGGGAATGATCGTGATAATTATCAGATACCAGAAGCACCTGAGCACATACGATTTCTCCCTTTTATCTACGAAGCCGCCAAGGAGGAGTTGCGAGACAGACCCGCACCTATGGTGCCGGATGTGGAGCAGTTCGAATTCCGAGTCAGAGCCGTACATATAGTGTCGCCTTACATGCAGCAGTTGGAGTTCTGAGGCGGAGCCGCACCTGCCGCTGAGGAGGAGCTGCGAGACAGAGCCACAGTTGCGGTGCCGTTTCATGTGCTGCAGTTGGAGATCCAACTAAGAGCTGGACCTATGACGACGTATTATGGAACTCAGACGCAGAGCCGCACATATGTGAATCAGTTGGAGCCGCGAGGCGGTGCCGCAGGTGTGGATCAGTTGCGTAGCATAACCATTTCAAGGAACACATAAATGATAAGAATAGTATCACTTCAAGTTGACCAATTTGCCAGTTCGATTATAAATTGGGCGACGAGGAGGATGCGTCTCAAATGCATTGTGGGCACATCTAACATACAATTTGCATTTCCACATGGCTGCGATACGGGAATACATGTCCAGTCTGCCGCAAATCCCACATGCCCTGCCGTAATGACCCACCATAAACCGCGCCCAACGTTTCTTTTATGTGTTGTGTTTCACATTTTTTTTTTTTATTTTTATATAAACATTAGTAACGTTTTTTATTTTTATATAAACATTATTAGTATATTTCTAAGTTAGCTAATGAGAATGTCGAAGTCATTCGAGCAAAGAAGCATTAAGAGAAGCTTTCCAATATCACCATATTTTTGTTGAGTTAAGAGGTTAGGAAGGTTCGTAATGTGATCAATATTTTGAAAATGAGATCTAATATGGGTATAGGCTGGACAATCTAATTGAAAGTACTTTTCATCTTTAACCTTCTTAGTGTCACAAAGGTGACACACTCTTTCATCCCATGGTGTTTTAGGAATTGACCTTCACTATGGAGCTCATGAGAATTTGCCCTTATCTTAGCAATGCTTACTTTTTTCTTTACACTTGGCAAAACAGATAGATAATTTTGATCTTCTATATTAGGGTTGATTAGATCTTTATAATACCTTAATTTTCTTTTTTCCTCTAATTCTTTATCACACCACATTTTTTCTTTAAATTTTGATTTGACGTTTCTTTTAATAGTATCTTTATTTTGGAAAATGGTTTCTTCCATGACTCCCCAATAGCTTAGGCAATACCGAGCGTCTTTATGCCATCCTGGGTTGAAAAGATTGTGCTTTTTGATAAACTCAAAAACTTGTGTTCCATTCTTTTATGTGTTGTGTTCCACACTTTTTTTTATTTTTAAGTAGATAGGCCTACACATTTTGACAATGTGCACAATTAATGATCTTTTAATCTAAAAACTTAATTTGATGGCTAGCAATGAAAGATGCTAGCATATTCTTAATTGAACTCTCAAATCAATGAATACAATCCATTGTTCATATCTTCCTTGCATTTATAAATACAACACCTATTTATTTTTTCACATTTCCTTGATTGCTAGTTAAATATAAATATTATTAATATGATCATTAGTTAAATATTTTCTATCAAAATAATGAAATAATAAATATCTAGTTTTAGAGTATCTATTTATTGCACCATGCATATACTTTCTTCTCCACTTTGACAAGTAAGCACAACCAATACTTTTTAAGGTAACCTTTTGCTTTTAAATGTAGAACTCAAATATTTTATCCGCGAATCTCCAAAATATAAAATATGAGATTAATTTATGAATAAAAATCGAACAAATCATCTATCTTGGTCTTCTTGACCTATGTGGAAAAATTTGATTATCTAATTCTCTTCCTCGTAATAAAAGTTGGAACATCCCTTTCATGCATTATACCCTATACCTAAAATTTATCCATAAATAAACCCGTTCATGCATTATACCCTAAACCTAATACTTACTTATAATTAAACCCAGGTGTTCATGAATTATAGGCTAATCAATTTTCATTTGCCTTTTCCGATGGGGTTAGTGAAGTTTTGAGTGCAATTGCTATGTTGTGAGTGAGTAGCATTGTGAGAGAGGCATGTGAAAAAGTGGGGGTACAAGTAACAATTTCACGCTAACTTCATTACTGAAATTAGAAATATGAAATCAACATTCATGTTAATTGTATATAATGTTTTTTTTCATAGTTTGTATTTTAGTTTTATTATTTAGAATCTAAATGATATTTGCTTGTTCATTTAGAAGTTAGTATTTAAGTTCACAATTTAGTATTTTAGCAATGGGACCTAGGATTGGTGCATAATTTTGGACCACATAGAGTATCTCTCCACTCGTTCATACATTGAATAAGAGAAGATCTTGTCCACGAAAGTCTAATATTTAACAACTGCGTGGAATATGACGAAGACTCCTTTGTAAAGGTATAGTGGATAAAAATATAAGGAATGTCTTCAATGTGTTGCTTGCACAGTAGGCAAATTCTTGGACCAATCCACCCTTTAGTTTGGATATTATCCCAAGTAAGTAACCTATTCTCCAATGCCAACTAGAAAAAAAAGAATGATCTTCAGTTAAACATGTCGTTTCCACAAGTTTTCTTTCTAGCCATGCTAGATCAAGAGGTTCAGGGTACATAGAATAACATTATAACAGTCTTTTACTGTGAGGAACCCTGAGAGGTCTCCCCAACCCATAATAGACAATCAGTACCATCCCCAAGAAGGGTGACACCCACCTTGTTTAACTCCGTTGTATAAGTGTTCCACTCCGCCGCATGCGTACCACACAATCCCAATTCATTGTTGTTTTTCCAGACTTCGGCAAGGTACTAGGATCTCGATAACTGGAATCTTGTGCTAAAGAATGAATCTGCTTCAAGTTTAAAATCTCCACCAACTCCAAAATGAGAGGGGATGAATCCCACATACCAAGAATATTATCTCTACCAATCGAGATATGGTGCCCTGCCCTCGGGTTCCAGCTAACCCAATGATTTATAATAGTTAATGAATGAACTAAACTGGCCCACATCTTAGATATTGCTAAAGATTATGAGCAGGTTGTCTAAGAATATTAATAAGAGTGGAATTATGAAGATACTTGTCAAAAATGACTTGATGCCAGATACTTTGTCGCACTAATAGATTCCATAAAGTAATCGCATTCAGGGCCAAATTTAAGTGATAGAGGTTACAAAACCCCCATCCCCCATCTCTTTTAGGCTTGGGGATTAACTCTCATCTGCAAATATGAAACTGGAAAGAGTCATTGCACCCATTCCATAAGTAGTGAAAAATCACTTTATGAATCTTGTTGATGATAGATCGAGGCACAGACTCCCTGGACATCCAAAAGACCAGTTGTCCTTCAAAAACAGATTTTATCAAGATGTATCAGCCCCCTATAGAAAGCCACATGTTATACCATCTTGTGATTATTTTAGAAAACCTAAAAACCAACCAACCTCAATCAGCTGCACGATGAGGGTCGGTCTTTAAAAAATACCCCAGGTAGTTCAATCCATTGGATAGGTCACTGAATGAAAAATTTAGAAGAGCTTTGAATGGAACCAGTTCCAATTCGCTGATACCTTAAAAAATAATAGTAGATTTTGTCTGGTTCACTGTAAGGCCAACAATGGTGCAAAATAGCTCAATGATAGCTTTAATCTCCTTCCACTCTTCTAACCTCGTCATTGACATGATGAGGACATCGTCCATGAAGAGAAAATGAAATATTTTAGTAATTCATGAAACTTTTATACCTGAAATCGACCCTTCCGCCGATGATTTCTTCAATAATAAACTAATCCTCTCCATGATAAGAATTAAGAGCTAGGGGGATAATGGACAAGCTTGACAAACCCTCCTCTCACTTCCGAAGAAGCACGTAGGCTCTCGATTTACTAAAACTATAAAGGAAGAAGACATTACACATGACATAATCCAATTTGTCATCTGGATGCGCAATCCCACTTTAAGAAGAATCAATCGGGGTTGGTCCCAATCAATACAGTCATATTCTTTTCTTAAATCAAGCTTCAGAACAAGAGCTTCCATCTTCTTATTTTTAATGTTGTGGATACTTTCACTGGCAGTCCCTATGGCATCTTGAATGTGTCCTTTTAAGAAACTCTGCTGCTCGGAAGAGATAAACCTGGGCAAAAATAATTTTAACCGATTGGCAATTATTTTTTAGATAACCTTGTAACACAGGTTATAAAGAGAAATAGAGTGAAAGTTGTCCAAATTTCTTGGTTATTTGATTTAGGAATTAATGTCAGAAAGTAGAATTAAAACCACCCATAATAGAACCCTGTCTTCTAGAATCTTGAACCATTGCATGAAGGTCCTCCCCAATCAAGTCAAAGAAAAAAATGAAAAATTCTGAAGTCCACCCATCTGGGCCTGGTCTCTTTTCCTTCTTGAAATGAACAAGAACATCTTGAAGTTCTTCTAATGTTACCGGTGTAAAAAATGTGTTAGACTCCTCTTCATACAACATCTGTGTAAAGAGATCTGGGACTTTTCACTGATCACTGATAATCGGAGTAGCTGGTGCCTTGTAGGGAGTCTTACAGTAGCTTACCGCCTCATTTTTTATTGCTTCTTTCTCTCTGACCAAAACTCCAAACTATGAATAAATCTCCGATATATGATTTTTTATCCTGTTATGGTTTGTCACCTTATGAAAATATCCAGTGTTGTTATCCCCCTCGATAACCATAGATCTCTGCTACGGATACCCCAAAGCTACTCTTCACTCCTAAGAATCACGTTCCTTTCAACTTCACTCTGTTTTAAGAGGAAACAACAACTAGAATGGTTGGGTCACCTGCCAATATGCCATTGAAAGTTCTAATATCAGATTCCAAATATATCAACTTAGTTTTTTTTTTTTCTTGGTTCTCTTTTTTCCATGACTTAGTTAATTTTTTTAGGACCTTTCCATAATAGCCACCTCTATTTTCTCTCTTCCCTCGGGAGCAAAGGGTCATTCCACGTCATATGGATAAGATCCATGAACTCCTTCTCATTGATCCAATCAACATTAAACTTGAACGAGAATCTCTTATAAGTCAGGGCCTGCTCCGTCTGAAAAGCAAAATTGGTGCATGGTCTCATGTTGGACACACCTACCACACTTAGAGGGGAGTTGAATGAGTGTGGGGATCTTTTTCCCAAAGCTTCCCTCTTGCACACAAACTCATCAATTAGCATTCAACATTTATTTATTACCCATTGCTGTCATTTATAACCAGTTAGATGTGAGCACATATCAGCAATATATCATCAACAAGTCATCACCACAATGAACACAAAGAACACAAGATCTATGTACAATTTTCTTTTTATTACGGACTACAATCCTTAGGGTTTATCAGCAACAACTGAATATAGTACAACTCTAAAAGAGCACTAGCTCTATAATGCAAGACTCAACTTACACCCTCAGCTCCAACTAAGATGAGGCAACAATCCTCAACAGCTATCAATCTTTCAACAGGTGCGCGACCTATCATTAGTGCAGCCCGCATGTGAACGCTCCCTGGCTCACTATAGCCCACGTGTAAACACGACCAATGTATAATGCAACAAGTGTGTGCTTCTAAGCAACTAGGGTTTTTCTTTTCTTCACATGCTCAGATCCTCTGCAACCTGCAATCACTTTCTCTTCTGTCTTCCACTATCCAAACTAACACACAGCCAGTCACAACACATCCAAGCTCTCCACTAGCTTGCTCATGCTCCATGAAAAATTAATATGAATTCTATCTCAATCATGTATAAATAACTAGTATACCATAGCAATCATGTCACTATTGAATCACAAGAGTGCTTCTCACTCCATCAACGAAATCAACCAAACTGAGCCACATCATAGAAGACATACCAAGAATTACCTAAGCATTCACAACACAACAAACAATAGTATCCATCAAGACAATAATGTAACCATACCAATGTCTCAGTGATAGATCTGAGGCCATAGAATGTAGATCTAGAACCTACCTCCTCTGATAGATCTGAGGCACCAGCTCTAACAAAAATATCCATGATTTTATCCACTCCATGCTCCATGTACACAGTCAGCCCACATGTACACTCACCCTATGCACAACCAGCCTACGCGTGCATGCACCCTACACACAGACAACCCACGTGGACATTAAAAATTAGGGTTTTCTGTGAATCCCAGACTTTTGTCGTCAAGATTTTCAACATTGTACCCTAAACCTAATATTTACTTATAGGCTAATCAATTTTCATTCACCTTTTCCCATGGGGTTAGTGAAGTTTTGAGGGCAATTGTTATGTTGTGAGTGAGTAGCATTGTGAGAGAGGCATGTGAAAAAGTGGGGGTGCAAGTAACACTTTTAACCCAACTTCTATATTGAAATTAGAAATATGAAATCAACATTCATGTTGATTGTATATAGTATTTTTTTTTCATAGCCTGCATTTTAGTTTTATTATTTATAATTTAAATGATATTTGCTTGGTCATTTCGAAGTTAGTATTTAAGTTCACAATATAGTATTTTAACAATGGGACTTAGGATTGGTGCATAATTTTGGACGACACAGATTATCTTTCCAGGATAGAGGAGAATGGCATACTAACCAGTTTTTCAATCAATATAATATTTTGAACTTAATGATAATAAAAATAAATTAAATATCGGAACATAATCATTAAAAAAAAAATTCCCATAGAAAACTCACACTAATTATATTAAGATATAATTTTTTAGACATCGACGATCTTTGTTTAAGTCGATCACAATGACTGTCACCCTCCCTCAAGTTCTTCAATAAACATATTTAGAGCTTCCATATAAAAATAGCAAAGCTCTATGACACTAAAAAACTCCTCAGTCTAACAAGACAAACTATGAACTTTGAACCCAATACAAAAATACCAAGAGAGACAAACATTTTTGTTTTTTAAAAAATTCAAAGTGATGGACTGTTCCAACAGTCTCTCCATCCCAAGGATAATAAAAAATTCTTCCACTCAATGCTAACAGAGCTTGCTTTTATAGCCTATCTACCACGTCTTCTACTCAATGCCAGCAAAGCTTTCTTTGATAGCCTATCTGCCACCATATTTGTCTCTCTGTAGATATGTTGAAAAGAAATATCCCTGAAAGTAGAAACCAGTTCACTAGTTTTTCTTTTCTAGCCTTCAATGTTTATAGCCGGGAGGTTTCCTTTTTTTTTTTAAGACAATCAATTATTACTTTTGAATCACATAGTGACTGAATAGACTGAATATCCAAATGATTTGCAACAAACAGTGAAGCCCACACACCCAACAACTCTGCTTTGGTGTTTGTTTTGTCCCCACCATTGAAATACCATCTATATTTCGTCGAATCTCTAGATTTTACAACACTGCCTCCTCCACAACTGGAACCACCTGCCACCAAATCTCCCTCAAAGAATTCCGCTACATATCCATTAATCCTATTTATTGTATTCACTATTAAACTCTGCACTTTTGTGGCAATGGATATATTCCTGGGGGCACTGATAGCACTGATAGCCCTTTTTTGGCAACTGATATATTCCATAAAGTAACCGTATTGAGGGCCAAATTGAATTGATAGAGGTTACAAAACCCTCATCCCCAATTTCTTTTAGGATTGGAGATTAACTCCCATTTGCAAAGATGAAACTGGAAAGAGTCATTGCACCCATTCCATTAGTGAAAAATCACTTTGCGAATATTGTTGATGATGGATCGAGGCACAGACTCCCTAGACATCCAAAAGACCGGTTGTCCTTCCAAAACATATTTTATCAAGATGTATCACAAATGCTCGAGTCACCAGATGGTTACTATTATTGCAAGAATTTGATATTACAATTTTAGATAGACCAGGAAAAGAAAATGTAGTTGTTGATTTCCTTTCTCGGTTAAAACCTGATGATGATACCCCAGTAGATGATTCATTTCCTGATGAATATCTATTTGTAGTATCTGCTCACTCACCTTGGTATGCAGACATCGCTAACTATTTGGTTGCAGGGAATTTACCACCACACCTATCCCAACGAGAGAAAAGAAGAATCATTCAACAAAGTGATAGGTATATCTGGATAAGTGGGTGTCTTTTCCACATAGGACCTGATCAAGAAATCCAAAGGTGCATTAGCGAAGATGAGGTTTATAATTTACTAAAAGCTTGTCATGATGGCCCTTGTGGAGGGCATTTTTCTGATAAGAGAACAACACATAAAATTCTCAGGATGGGTTATTATTGGCCCTCACTTTTCAAAGATGCAAAGAAATATGTTCGGGCTTGTGATAGCTACCAAAGAGTGGGCCAACCTAATCATAGAGATGAAATGTCATTAAACCCCCAGATATTACTTGAACCATTTGAAAGATGGGCCTTAGACTTTGTAGGACCCATTAATCCCCCATCCAATCAAAAAGTTTACATAGTGGTTTGCACAGATTATATGACCAAATGGGTGGAAGCTAAAGCACTCCATAGAGCTACTGAAGAAGTAGTTATAGATTTCCTATTTGAAGACATCTTCATCAGATTTGGAGTGCCAAGAGAATTAGTTACAGATGGAGGACCTCCTTTCACTTCTCATGGTTTTAAAGCCACCCTTCAAAAATATCATATTCAGCATAGAATGACTACATCATACCACCCCCAAGCCAATGGACAGGTGGAAAGCACAAATAAAGTAGTAGAAGCCATTCTCACAAAAATAGTGAAGGAAAACAGAAAGGACTAGTCTCACAGACTCCCTGAAGAATTATGGGCCTACAGAACTACCTGGAGAAATACTACAGGATTCTCTCCCTATGAATTAGTCTATGGAAAGAGTGATGTCTTTCCTGTGGAATTTGAAATCAAAACCTTAAGGACTGTTTTAGCTTTCAACCTTGATTTGACCGATGCACAGACAGCTAGGTTGCAGCAACTTAATGAATTGGATGAAAAAAGACTAGATGCCATTCATCAGACAACTATGATTCAACAGCAAAGATCAAA
>JZKD02S1691200.1:583622-600179 GCA_000966675.3 Picea glauca
GATAGCAAAAGTTTGTTTACATTAAAAAATTACATAATGGGGAAACATTTGGGCCCTCATGCCCATGCTATCATCATGAAAAGAATACAAAACATATAGAGGATCCTAGTCCTCCTGTACCACGTTGTGCTCTGAGAAGCACTCCACTACACGGGCCACTCATCGAAGCAAGTGGTTCAAACTCTCAAGAACCCCTATTGTATGCCTATGCAAATGTAGAGGTACGTCTCACTTCCTGAGAGGTGGGACACCCATAGTGAGACCTCGGAGGTTCCTCTCAACCTCCCAGAGACCTCCCACTACCACCTCATGCTCCACGGATATCTTCACATCTCTGTGATGCCCTAGTGTCGGTATCTATGTTGGACATGATGCACCTCTATCTGCATGATGAAACATTACATCTATTAAAATCCCTATTTGTACACATAAAATAATATAAATTTCAAAATCAAAAAACACATGATAAGGTTTTGGTTTCATACCTGATGCATCCCAGTCAATACCCTATGGAAGTACTAAGTCCGCGCTACCCCGGAGATCCACTCCAGCATATGGAAAGTCCTCGATGACGATCAATTGCCTTCTCCCCCAAGTGAAGAAGTCAGTTGTGAATTTGAACTCTAAGATGGTTCCCAATCTTGGGGACAAACTTTTCCACCTTTCCATATGTGTTTCAGTCACCGGTCATTCCATTAGCATAATCTGCGGCTGCATCTGAGGTATTCTCTCCAGAAAGAATGAAACCAATAAGGAACCATAATCAAACTATTTTTTTCCCAATCCTGCACTTCGTGATTTGATCCTTCACATTACGAAGGAATCTTGCACTCCAGTTGAATAATCTCGGCTCCACACATTGTAGAGCATAGTCAAATGTGAACTTGTGCTACCTGTCAGGTTGTTTATGGAAAACAAAATAGATCGTAGTGTCAAATATCTAACGTCCTTGATCATTATTCGTCCCTCGACCAATAGTGACCCTGGAATACAATGATCAACCACATACACCTCAGCGGGATTAGGAGTTTCTCATTGCCTAGACAAAGTGATAGGAGCCCCTCTTCTTAAGAGGCCACTCAAAAATTATATGTCATCGAGCTCAATTTTGAGCATTTGTGGCCCAATACAGAATGATTGTTCAGTGTCATCCCACAGTCCAATCAGATACCCAAGTAGTAAAACTTCCTTTTTCATCTTTTGCAATTTGAAATACTTGAGGAGGCCACAATTCCTCAAAGTGGCCCTTATCTGAGGGTTTTTCAATGCAGCTATATCATCAAGCTCATGCTCACGTTCTTTCCATTTGATCATGTTTTTTTATCCATGTAAACTGCAAGAACATACATTTAAAATCCATTAATCATCCTCTCATAGAAACAATTTGGGTATTTTTAGCATAAATAGCAAAAAAAAAAATCAGTCCTGCGTCGACACTCCCCCAAGCTCATCCATAGGGCGCTATCACTCCCCTAGCACACACACTAGCACATTGAAAACATGATCGGTGCTCCCCTCACCCCTTTGAGGGAGCGTCTATCTAGTTCGGTGCCTAGGGCTTCCTAGGGAGCCCAGGACAAGACTAAAAACTACCTAAAATGAAATTCTAAACCATGAGAAATGACTAGAATGGGTTAGTGACCAACCTGATCCAAAAAGATGTGAAAACGGTCAACCGTACCTTCGGTGCCAACATCTTGAAAATCACCCTCTGAGATTGAAAATACCAATGCTAGGAGAAATTAGTAAAATTGAAATGGTAAATAAGATTTTTAACCCTATTTTACTATTATACGGTTCATTTTTTATAATATAATGTTTCGTTTGGGTTTTTAAAATATTTTTTGGAGATGTCACTAATACCCTAGATGCATATTTGTCTTCACTTGCAAGTTTTGGAGCAGTATCTTTTCGTTTAACCTTGTAACGCTGACGAGCACGGTCTTTGTTATTTTTCAAACTCTCTAAACATGCAAATATTGTCGAGTGATCTTGTTTCCTTTCACACTCGTTTAAAAAGTTTTGAAAGGATGTCTCCCAAGTAGTAGTTTATCTCTTTTTCGGACTTCAGAGACTAATATTATGAAAAAGGACAACCCTAGAGTCATGTTTAAGTTCTTTTCAGGCTCTCTAAACATGAAAAACCACCGAGTTTTCCTTCTCTGGACTCGTTAAAAAGTACACATTGAAGGGCCCATATCGGACCGAACCCTTACTTCTTCCAGTTTGTTAAACAAAGGAAGAGGAACTTACCTAAGGTGAGTTATATCGAGCATGTGTTATCCTCCTCGAGCTCATAAAAACAAAAATAGGTACTCGTCTATCTGGATGGGGGAAAAATTAAAGGAATCAAGCCAAGCCATTTTTTAGAATCGTCACAAGTCACTCTTGCAGTCGCCCTTGAACACGGAACATTGTCTTTACATACATTTTAATCCATTGAACCTTTGCATTGAACCAATCCTCTGAGTTTCTTTACTCCTTTTGGTCACCCGACGAAAGTCACAGTATCCATTGCATCATGTTTTGTTCCATGTTACGTTTATGTTGTTTGTACCTCAGTATTCAAGGGAAGTATCCACCTCGAGAATCAACCATCACAAATTTCTAGTTTCAATACCCATGTCAGTCCATACTCATTTAATTCACCATCTTACATATCTATGTCAGTTTCATGTCATTGATGAGGGATAAATCAAGGACCTCCTTCGATGGGTCTTTTTCTATCGACTTCAACACATTATCCGAGAAATTTGACTTAGAAACCAATTATTACCTTGGGACCTGCATGCCTCAATGGTAGGCCTCCTCGCCTCTGACAGCAGGTTTACATCATTGACCTCTGATCAGATGATTCCATGAATGTTCAACTTCAACTTATCTATTCACATTTGATGGATTGTACTACAGTACCTTGGGAGTCATTGACATCACTGGTGATTTCCCTCACACTTGTTAACAGTTTACCTCAATAACTGGTAATCAAGTGGTTTCTTCCATATTCGACATCAAAACATCTATTCACATGGATAGATTTGTACCACGTTGGGATTGGGACGAAGACCATGGGTTGAGTGTTCACTCTGATATCTGTTTTACCCAAGCTACGAAAGGAGATCATTTGAGCATGTTGATATATATATATTGTCACATAGATCCAATTTGTATTGATTTGTGGCTATGGTTTTCCATCTCATAGATCCACTGTGTGTTTATCGTGGCTACGATCAGTTCATGTCATGGAAGTATAGATCCACATTGTATCTTTGGTGGCTATACCCTTAATTAAATATGATTATGGATCCATAGTGTATTTGGTAGAATCCATACCTTAAAGTCCTTTATCACTCAAGCATAGGTATTCTTTCCTTGGGTTTGAAACATATCATAAAATTTGTTTGAAGGTTGTTTGAAGCTTATACCAAGTTCTCCAACTCCATACCCTTGCTTTGAAAGTATACAAAGCACTTCAGTCATCAGTGTTTGTCTTCTAACCTCGAACTTTGGGGGGCAATCTGTTACACGTCAAAATTCCTCACTTTGATAATGTATCATTTTCATTATCGCAAGTGTAGCAAGTGTCACAAAAGTCATATTTTCATCACGCATGTGTCGCATTGCGGAAAACATCATAAGAACACTTGGGACATCCTATAGGAATTTTTAGAAGAGGAAAACATGTCATTTAGAAAAGTTTACAAGCTTTCACCTTGAAGAATAATCATCTTAAAAGTATTTTTGGAGATCAGCTCTCCCCTACCCACTTATAGGGAGTGCTAGCACTCCTTTTCCTCTTAGCAGGGAGCATTATAGTGCTCTGTGGCCAACTTTGAGGGAGCACCGATCTGTTGAGAGAATCTTCGGGAAGAATCTGCCTTACCTCTAAGGACAACTAGGAATCATCTGAGTCAGTTTGGATCGAATCCAAGTTAAAGGCTGGATCTAAGGGAAATCCCACAACTTATGGAGTCATATCCTCAACTTATCCCAAGAATAGCTAAGGTGGTTGAGCCTATCAAAGCCAGTATATAAGGAGGCATTATAGAGTGAAAAGGGGAGAATATCAGTGAAAAGTATTTTCATTCTGATCGTGGATCTTTTAGACAAGGGGTTGGACAAGGAGGACTTGGTGAGGTTGTTGCATCTGCATCTACATATTGTAAGCACCTTGTTATTTTCTCATTAATATATATGTTTGGCATGTTTCCTTTAAGTTTGTGTATATTTGCATGGGCTTGTCTCTTCTTGATAAATCTAGTTTAAACTAATCTTGATAGAATAGGAACAATGCATTGTCTTTGTTGTCTATTGAATTGCAAAACTCATTAAAGGGCTTGAAGATCAAGTTCAACCTGAACCAAGAAAGGACAAACTTCAGAAAAAGGCACTCATGCTTTCTTCCTCTTTTCCTTTGACTAGTTTAGCTACATTTAAAGGAATGTCATTGTTCAATGTTAGCAGTTTTTTGTCTTGTTCATAGGGGTCTAAGATCCAAGAGGACATTAACCTGTCTGTAGGGGAATTTTCCTACAATAGAGGCCTTGATGCCTGGTGCAAAGAGGTCGATCCTGTGATCTATGTCAAAATGAGGACAACAATATGGAGGCTTAGATTGTTTATCACTCGAATGGGAGTTGGCTCCTGACCTTCTCGGTCCCTGTAATACAATGAGCGTCTATGTATTCCTCTATTTTAATGTCGCTCCCATCTCCTCGGTCTTTGAGGTTGACCACCTCACCCCAACACGACAACCCCGTCAAGAAATAAATGTCCTCAAATTCAATCCTTAATGGTTGTCCATCAAGGTGGAAGCTCTCACTATATAGATTTCAGTAATCCAAGAGCAAGTGGAGAAATCTCACTTGGGCCCTCATACCTTTGAGATCCCAAAAATTATATAGCCCGCATCTTTTCAAGGCCATTTGAGCCCATGGATATCTCTCCACAGCAACATCTACCTCCTCATGTTCCTTTTCCCTCCACTCTAGCACCATCCTGTAAGAGACAAATCCCTTTTTGAGTTAGAAACCATTAAAAAACATTATTTACGGACATATACGAGGGTTTTAGTGTTCACAGTCGCATATAGGGCTATGTATACACTTGTTTTATTTTAAAAAATCATGTATAAACATGTGTATATGCGACATGATGAACTGTAGCTTGCGTACACCTAAAGTTTTAATTTGCGCCCTAAATAACTTAAAAATTGGAACCTAATTACAAAATCTAATCCACTAAAAAGAAAGAGGAGGGGAAGATAAGTTACCTAGCCCAGACGGTCGTCGATTCCATCACTCATATCCCCTACAATCACTAGTTGAAGTTCGGAGGTAATTTGGCCCAAAATCCACTATTTGGGTAAAAAATACAAATGGTATAGTAAATTTGGTTTTTTTTACTATTTATAGCAAATTTGGTTTTTTTTACTATTTATAGCAAATTTTTACCCACTTTGCATAGTTTCGGATAGTATTTTTGCCTAATGGACTAATACAACAGTGGATTGAGTTGGTTTTTGTAGTTTTATCCAGGGATTCTTGTGGTTTTCAGCGCCATGTCGCCCGTTCATAACTTTGGACAGGAATTTTCATTAACCAACATATAGGATAGGTATCTGTTACATCATGCACATTTGCATCATCCTATGACTGTCACTCATATGCCTTAGGTACAAACCCATTTTATAGCGACATGAAACCTTCTATCTGTATCTAGAAGTGTTTTTATTGAATGGTAGAGTCTTACCAAACATGGGTACCCTAGTTAGACCCTCTCCTTCATTCGGTGCCCGTGCACATATTTTTTCCATAGGACCGGGAGTCCGTTATAGCTAACAAATGACTTTATGTTGAACCTCATTTTCTTACTCATAAACATGCTTACCTATACCTAGAGGACTCCCAAGCGAGTTTGATTTAAGCTCTTTTCAGACTCGTTTTCAAAAAGTGAAAATATTGTCAAGTGAACTTGTCTCTTTCACACTCGTAAATTGGATTTGAAAGGACATCTATTTGGTGCAAGTTTATCCCTTTTTCAAACCAAGTAGACTAATATTACGAAAAGAACATTATTTGGCGTTAAGTTGTAATTGCATCTCATGCCCTTGCTTGTAGTATTGCGCCTATTGTCGATTCTCGCTTTTGCATTATAAGTCATTTACCTCAGCAATTTTCATACTCAACCAAGCAGATCCTTGTTTATATAATTTGCAACTTGACACCCTATACCCAGGAGGAAACATTCCCCCGAGTTTCCATCTCCTGCATGCACCTCATTGCATTGATCATAGGTATGTTCCACTACTGGAACTAGTTTTTCTTACTTGCGACACTTGTTTCCTCCTATGTATCATAACATTCATTTGACTATGAAAAAACAAAAAAATACGGGTGGGAAGTGAGTATTATCTTATATTGATAGAAGTCGTGTCGCCTTTGAATAGAGAACAAAAATTTTGAGTCTACTTTTCATCATAATTTTGGGTTTATCATGACCTTAGGAAGTTGAGCTCATTACATGGAGTTTACTCCTCGAACCAGTTTCTCTTCCAGTCCCTATGGAGAGTTTGATTGGTGCCTCCTGCATCTCAATTTGTCATCATTGAGTCTATGTTGTCGGAGTCTTCCATATGTCTCATGCTCTTGTTCAAAGGATGTTTATCAACCTATGTTGGCAATTCCTCAGAACTCTTGAATTTGCATGTCGTCCATACCCTCAGTCTGTCTCATAATCACGTGAAGTTGTAGTCCTATTGCACACACTAGTCCTACATTCCTCATTGGTAGGTAACCTTGAACCTAGAAGTTGGCATTTCATCATTGGTCACTAACTAGGTGGTTTCCCTTGTGTTCAACGGAAAGACATCTATTCATACATTGGGATTCATGCAGTGTCTTGGATTCCATTATCCCTATTGGTGGTTTCCTCGCCTTTGTCAGTATTTTTCCTTATTGGTTGTTATTCAGAGGGTCTTTTTTGTGTACCTCTTGCACCTGGCACACGCAAATGATGCATAGGTTCATTGGTTCGTGAACATGTTCTTCGTTTGATTTCCTACAAATCATCAATCTCATGCTTTGTACCTCATGCTGAATGATGAGAGATGCCTTAATGTTCTCCTTTCAATGGGCCTCCTTCCATCAAATTCATCTCATCTATTCTAGAGATGATACCTAGAGTCCTATGAGTATCTAGAGGCTTGCAGTCATTAGTGGAAAGTTCTCTCACCATCAACAGTTAGGAATACATCAATGTCTCTTGATCGATGGATTCTTCAAGTGTTCGACCCCGAATCCTTTATTCACACTTGTAAGAATGTACTCGGTGCCTTGATACCTAATTTCATTATTAGTAGGTTGTCTCATGTTTTTTAATGGTATACCTCAATGATCGGTAATCAAACGAAGTCTCATTGTGTTCGACCTCAACTCCTTTATTCACATGATGTAGACTTTCACCTTTGGTGGATTGTGTAGAAGACTTGAAGCCATCAGTTTATAGTCGTAGCTTTCCTAAGTTGTTTCTACCTTTCATTGGACCAGTACCTATGTGACTTCAGTGATCATGGGAGATCATATTGTACTCCATTGTATACAAATATCTTCAGATTGATTTTGAGATTGGTTTTACTGGGCCTTGTTCGTGACTATGACATCCTTTGGCATGTAGCCACCTTTGTATTTCCTATTCATGGCCATCGATAGTTGTTTGGTATATTTTCACATGGATCTGCAGTGTAATTTAGATTGGTAGCCATGTATGCAAAGTCAGTACAAATTGTATGAGCAACTAGTTCTTCTAGCTGGGTCCCCATTACTCCACTTTTGGGTCTTATAATGTATTTCAGCCATCGTATATACTCCTCTGAGCTCACACATTAGGGGGCATCTGTTATAGAAAGATTTTTTAATATTCCAGATATAAAAAATTATGCAGAACATAAATAAATAGCTAGAAATGGAAGATGAACAACAATATAACTAGAACAACACCACAATAATACCAAAATGATATCAGAATAACACTAGAAAGAGAACTTTAATTACTGAGAGCAATGTTCACTTTGCTCTGTTATAACCCTATGTTTCATAGGATCACCTGGTGATTATAATCTCTTCTTCTAGTTGCATTATATTGTAAATAATGGTTTATTCTGCAAATGATTTACAAAAAGAAAGAAAAGAAAAGAATAAAAATATAAAAAAGAGGGTATAAAAATAGAAAATAAAAAATGATAAAACCCCATGAATTAAATTTGGCTTGATTCATACTACCTAACCATCATCAAGCTCTTTGAATTTATGCAGATAGGTTAGTGAATAAATTAGGATAAATAGTTTAATCTTAGCCTAATTAGATAGGATAGTGAATAATTTTGGCTAAAGAGTTTAAGTTTAGCCAAATGTCTTAGGTTAGAGAAATTGTTAACCCAACAGTTTAATCTGGGTTAATGTGCTAGGTTCTTAGATTAGGAGATAGGTTAGTATGTTTTTTTTCAATAAAATCTTGTTAGAAGTTCATTAAATGTCTTTGGTTTGAGTTAAAATGATGTATTTTTTACAACTTGGTGACAAAATGAAGAAAGTGGAGCTGCAAAAAACCCATAAAATGTTTTTATCCTAAGTTCTATAGTGATATGAAAGTTTTGGCACTTTGTGTTAAAAGCCGCACTAATCTCAATGATCAATCAAAGCACGCTCAGATCTACGGTCAACAAAGAATATCAGGTCCCCTCGACCTTTCTTCCTTTAACGGTGGGGGGGGAGAGTTGGTAGTTTTCTAGGTGCAGGCCCCTCATAACATGTCAAGCTCACATTTACTCGGACACCCCTCACTCATTCTCGCTTATTGCCTACCCCCCCGAGTAAACCACCAAACCACTCATCCATACCACCTCCACATTCCGCCGCCACACTCCACTACCTTGCCTACACGTCACACTCCACTCACCTGTCGCCCGTCACATCCCATCCACCCATTGGCCATTCATTACCCTCCACATCACCTCCATCCACCCGTTGGCCAATCAATGCTGACAGCCATGACCATTACCCATCCAACTCACCATCTTCTCCATAACAGACACCCTGTTTAACCATTTAACTTTGTTTTTCCACCATTCTCCCACTGTTCACTGATCCAGACACAGGAGACGCCATTGTTTCCCATTTTCTAGCTAACCACCACCAATCTCACGGTCAACAAGTGTCATTACACCTAGTAATAATAGACTACACCTTTTCTGTTTGCAGGTATCAGTTTGATCATGGCACCCAAGTCCAAAGCCACTGAAACTAAAGAAAATCCTTTCCTCCTTCCTCTCGTCAACCTGGATCGCATACCATTGGCCAATAAAGATTATTTAATTGTAGACCTGAAGTGTGAATTTGACTTCTTCGAATTACACTTCTAGCTCAAGGATGTTTTTCTGGATCAGAGCGAGGATATCAGACTCTAGGACTCCAATCTTCCAATGTACATTTTTCCCTAGACATACCATTTCCCTAAATTTTCCCTAAATTCCAAGCTCACTACCTTCCCGGCCAAAGGGCCATTGTCTCTTCGTCTGGAGAAACTCTTTTCACCATCACCCCTGAAACGATAAATCAAATACTGCAGATACCCAGAAATGATTTTTCCTCCCCCTTATCCATTGAAATCTTGACCGAGCTATACTAGAAACTGTCTTTCCCACAGAGAGCTCAAATATTTGAACTCTTCCTACCTGAAAATGCTCAATTACCCAAGAAGAATCCCTCATATCAATCTTCCATCTTCTCAATCAAAGGAAATTAGATCATCTGATCCCTATGTTGCTTGCTAGGATACTATTCTGATGACTGGGTAGATGAACCCATTATGGGTTTTTTATCCATTTTCTCCACTGATGAAAAGGATGCTACACAGTTTGACTACAATCAGTTTCTAGCTGAAAACATCCATGAACAACTCTTCAAGTTTTCCACAAAAGGTATGTTTAGGTATTCTTCAATATTGGCGTACATGTTCCTCTTTTTCCAAGCAGATAAGTTATCCTTCCCCCTCTAGAAGTTGGACCAAGATGGTAACCCTAAAACTGTGACCTCATGGAAATCAATAGTGAGGAAGAAATCATCTAAGTTCAACTTCAAATAGTTCATTGACCAATTCTACCATCCAGTGGTATGCATGCTCAGTGGAAGAACAAAACCAAGGATAAATGAGGAAATTCAGAGAATTCTACACCTGTTAGACCTAGCTAAAATAGGGGATTGGTACCTTTACCAGGATCACATAGAAATCACGATCTACGGAAGTGAATTACCCCCTTACAAGATGCCAAAGTATTTTCCTGTCAGGATATTCTCTTTGGAATATATCATACAGATGATATATTCCAATGATATTCACTTTGTGGCATTCAAGAAGAAGCAACAGCTCAGGATCAAAGGTCAGATAGGTTCTTTCATTTGCAACAACAAAGATGCATGGGAAGAAGCCGATAAGTTGTTAAAGGAAATGAAGTTCAGTCTAAGTTTCCCATGTCACTATGACCCCTATGGCATTATTTTAGAAACCATGCTAAAAAACAAGATTTCTCCCTATGCTCATGTGCCCAAACCTGAAATTGAAAAATTCATGAACTAGACAGAGTGGGAGGAAAACACTCCGCTAGACACAAAACAAAAGTCTTCACCTACAAACATTTCACACACCATCACTCCATAGGTACAAGTAGAGAAGAGACCCAGAAAATAAGTCTCTCCTTCAGTCACAGAAGTCTCAGCAGAAGATTTCCAAGTCTACAGGAAGAGGACCAAAACCAACCATACACCTGACGAGTCCAAAGAAGAAGAAACTCAGTCCACCATAGTTATGGAGGGACCACATTCATCAGTCTTCTGAGGTAGCTAGCATATGATGTCCACTTATTCATCCAAGAAACAAACAGATACCACAATGTCAACTAAGTCCTCACAGGAGCCTGCGGGACTTAATATCTTTGAGAAGTATAACTTGATTAAAAAGAAGAATGAGTTGTTGACCAACAACACCTATGCACAATTTTGGAAGAAGACATCGACAGCACAGCACAAGTTATTATCTTCCTTCAACATAGAGAAAGGAAGGATGTATATGGCATTCCTGCAGGCATAGGTTCCTCATCCCAAGGAAGTTTCTAATTACAAGAGGGAAACATTTGAATTCGATGTCAAAGAGGTGCATATAGCTGATCAAATGGATATGCATAGACAGACTAGGGAGATGACTTTCTCCACCCTAGCAAATATCTCCATGACTCCTGCAAAGTTGCAAGTCTCTTTAAACAATGTCTTGTCTCAGTTGAAGTTGGAGAAGACATATTCCCTAGCAAAAGATAACAAGATCAAATCTATGGAGGAGCTGGTACTCAAAATTGGATATGATCCATCAAATGTTAAGGTAGTTGAGGAACTACTAAAGAAGAATAATGCTGACATAGCATCCTTAACGAAACAACTGAAACTCCCAGCCACTGAAGATTCATAGGCAAAAGAAATGGCTGAGACTGAAGGCCACAAGGATGAAATGCTAAAATTGATAATGGAGCAGAATGCATAGATCAAGGAGGTGGAGGTTGAGCTAGATAAGTTGGTCAAAGAGAAGGAACAGAGTGTGCCAATGATTATCATCCCACTGCAAGAAGTTCCTCTCATAGGAGTCCATACAGCATCAGCAGCCACTATAGCAGAAATTCCATTAGCTATCCCAGTAAAAACCCTCGATGCTTCTGAGAAATTGGCAAAGTCAATGGAGGAAATGACTCTACAAGGACAAGAAATCAAAGACTACAAGAAGAGATCAGAAACCTCCAAAAACTGAAATCTATGTTTTATTCCAGCTACAACAAAGAGATGCACAAGTCACAGAGACTCACCTAAGAGATATAGAAGTTGCAGAAAGAGACAGTCATGGCTAAGACACTGTCAAAAGCCAAGGAAAACATATGGATGAACATCATCTAGTCAATGACAGAGATATGGCCCCTTACACAAATTGTGTTTGAACAGCATGAACTTGTGCAAAGAGCCAGACAAGCCATTGACAAGATATGGGGAGAATTGGGAGAAAATCCTACCAAGGCCACAGAAATCATCAAGTTCTTGAATTCCAAGACCAAAGAAGAGTTAGAGACATTGGAAATTGAGGATAGGACATAAACAATCCTTGAGGTCAAGAAATGTTTTACCAAGAAGGGATTGATGTTGCAAATTGAAGAGAAATCTCAGATGATGGATATTGGAGTGCAGAGGTTTTTCAGCAAGGTTGACTCAATGCATAAGAAAGTTCTTCTAGGTTTACTAGTGATAAATGATAAACTGATTACTCTGTCAAACTACAAATAGAATATCCTCACAGTAGCAAAAGATGGTTCTAAATTTGTAGGCATACAATGGAGCATAACTGACAAGGATTTCTTGGAAACTCTATAGTTGGACCTGAGCATTCAACATGAGATAAAATACATATTCATCACCAAGCCTACCTTTTCCAAGTACACAAAGATGGATGAAACATACATAAGGCTACTCAAGGTTTCCATCCCTAGTCAAAAGAGATGGGAAGTCTTATGTGCATTACTGGAGTAAAGATGGCAGGGACATCCGAGTCAGCATAAGGAAGATAGTCAAAGTTGAGTTGATGAATCACCAACTACTTCCCCCCGAATCAGCAACAAGGATTCGAACAGATCACCAACAATCCTATTATTTTGTAATATGTAATCTAGTTAGTTAGATTTTTCCTCCACCATATCCTAGTCATTAATGACAGGATCAGATGTAATTATTGTATAAATACTTCTCACTTAGAAGTATTGAGGGTTAATTTTTGTGCCCAGGATGTTATCTTTATAATCTTTTTGAGAATATCGACCAGTAATAAAAAGACTAATTCACAGGATTCTTGTATTTGGATGTTGGTGATGTTTATCTTGCCCTGTTAATTGTTTATCTTACTCTATAATCACTTTGTTTTTTGTCTCTAATCGTTTAAATAAAGTTAATGAACAGAATTTGTATCGTGCACCCTGTTTATGGTCCTCAGTGATCTGCACGTTATTCATCTGATATTAATTAAATAAATTCTTAATTGCTTCTTTTCTTGGTTGATTATCTCGCATGTTCTATCTTTCCACCACATTTAATTCTAAAAGATCCAACATTCTCACTATCTCACCCTATGAAGAAATCTTATAAAAGATGTATCCAATCTTAATCTTTAACATAGACCCCATATCCCAATGGATGTTTAATGCAATACTTCAGCCATCTTTATAAACGAAACAACAAACTCATATTAGCACAACTAGCCTAATATCTAAAACTCAAACAGATTTAAATCCTACAGAGAGATCCCTCTCTGAAACTGGCAGGGCTAGATCCCAGTTTTGAAGTGGTTTTGGTAAGTTACCTTTGTTAATTTCTTATACCCTTAACAACCTCTGGGAATTATAGAGTGCTAACATAGTGGTGACCATACTGGGGAACTGAACAAACTTTCCATCCTTATGATTTATTTTCCCTAGATAAAGAAAACTTTATTTCTGAACAATTAAAGATCTAACTTTCAAGAGATAAATGTTGAGAGGTTTTTGAAGTTTCTATATATTAATTTAGATTTATTAAAAGTTTAAAGTTCTGGCTCCAAAAAGAATTCGCACTAGATCTCATCTTGATCCAGAACCTATAACAATAGTAGATAATCCAGAAAAGTTAATCAGAAAAAGAAACACAGTAGGAGGTCAATGGAGTAGCAGTCCTCTTCTCAGGACAAATTATCTTCCAGAGAAGCTTATCATAATCCAGGATATTGAGTTTGACCTACCTTTCAAACACATCCTTTTCAGAACCAAATCTGATAGTTTTGTGGATGAGATAGTATTATATCAAACCTTTATCCAACCTAAAACCCCTGAAAGACTCTCCCCTAGAACAAATTTTGATCACAAAATCCTTCAAGAATTTGAGAAACTACAAGATCTAGCATCTAATCTTGATCAAGCTTTGTATAAAGCACACTTTCAGCAGTCTGTCGAGCTTTCTACAATCTCTATTGTTGTAGCCTCTATCAATCCTCAAGTAACTCAATCCATACCTCTCAACCCTACTTCCTCTGCATCTTCTGTCACTTCTCCTCCAATCATACAAGTTTACATTCAGCCGCCTCCACCAATCCTAGCAGCGATATATGCTCCCTCGGTGTTGGTTTCTCCCTTATATGTCATGCCCCAGGACTATCAAACCAGACTTCCTCAGTTTGATGGTATTGGAACCCTTAATGCACAACAACATGTGGATAAAATGAATGATTACTTTGATTTGTAGGAAGTTGATAAGGAAGATTTCCAGATGAGACTTTTTTCACAAAGTTTAACTGGCGATGTCAAAAAATGGTTCAAATCATTATGTGCTACTAGCATGGCTGATATTGTAGCTTTTCACCGAATTTTTCTTGACAGATGGGAGGTAAAGAAAAACCCTCTCCAAATTTTATCTGAATATGGAAATATCAAAAGAAATAAAGGGGAAATAGTACAGGACTATTGCATTCGTTTTAATAATACTTATAACGTAATTCCTACTGATATCAATCCTCCTCAACGCTTTTCCTTAATTAAGTTCCCTGATGGATTTGATGTTGATATGTCATACCAAATGAGAGAAAGAAATTATGCCACTTTAGAAGATATGCAGAAAAGTGCAATGAGTGTTGAAGCAAACTTATTAGTCAGAAGAGCTAGGCAAAGAACAAAAAGGAGAGTTACAATTAAAGAAGAACCTTCCACTTATACTTCAGATACCAAAATTGATTCTTTAGTAAGGACCATGGAGAGAATGATGGAAAAGTTGCAAATTAATTATAGAAACCCGCCTAGAGAGAAACAGCCTGCTCCTCAGATTAGAAATCCTAATTTCAGATGGAACCCTCCCCAAATCGGACAGAGAAAGCCCAAAGACCAAAGGGAACAAAGATGCCATGATCAGTAGATTACACCATCTCTTCAAGAAAAATATGTTGATGAAGGGGAAGAGATAATTGAGGAGTTGGATGACATTCACATAAACCTTATGGGGGTTAAAAATAACAATTCCATTTTTCTCACTCAGGAAGAACATGAACTTTTTCTCCTTTCATAGATAGAAGCAGATGAGGAAGAGTCTTAACAGCAAGACTTCGAAAATGAAATAACGGAAGTCCACAAAAAATACAACTTGAGAAGCAAGAAGAATAACGACAACCCAACCAAGAAGGTTGTTGAAACCAAGAAAGTTGTTAAAGCTAAGAAAACCTCAGATACTACTCCCAAGAAATTCCCAGAAAAGAAAAATTCAGAGACTCCTCCAAAAAGAACTCCTGAATCTTCACCAAGAATAGCTCAAACCGAGATCGCATCCACAAGTCAGCCAAGTACTATTGTATAGAAAATTGTGACTGATAAATCAAAATTGCAAAGCCAAAGAAAAACTTCAACCACTTTCATCTTGGAAAGTGAATTGGCTAAACTGAAAATTCATATTCCTTTGACAGAACTAATGAATAAAAATGCTTACAGATCACAAGTGATCAAAGCATTAAACATAGAACTAGGAGTAGGCTCAGACACTGTGAATGTTGTTGATGATCAACCTGAGTTGTTGTTTGGTCCAGAGGTTGAGGGACAAACTGACAATGGTTATGTTCCTCCTTTTTACATCAGTCTGAATATCCATGACAAGACATTACACAACGCTATGTTGGATTCTGGTGCTTCCCACAATATTATGCCCAAGGTTGTGATGGAGAAGTTGGGGCTTGATATCACTAGGCCTTACAAGGAATTATATTCCTTTGACTCTAGAAAATTTAAATGCATATGTATGATTAAAGATTTGTGTATTACCTTGGTGCAAATCCCAGCTAAAATCATGGTGATGGATATTATAGTTGTAGAAATTCCTGGTGCTAAGATAAAAGGTACTTTACAGTTAGATATGACTTATGCCACCATTCGTGTGTTTTTCCAATAGAGAATATTGTACAGAGAGACTCTGATGAAATACATGGTCATCAATCAAGAGAAACCTCATAATTATACTTTGTACTATGTTCATTCTCATTTGGACTCCTTCATTCTATATAATGATGGTGGTTTAGACAGTCAAATTTCACAACTAGAAGATGATGCATATGTCTTGAAGGTAAGTAAAGAAACCCCTGAGGAAAGTAAAAGGGTGACAACAGAAACTGATGAATTAGTAGAAAATTTCTGGAGTATGGATTTAGATGGAGTTGTCAGCAAAGAAGGATGTTGGACAACTGAGAGGGGGGGGTGAATCAGTTGTTACCGTGCTTAAACAATTATGTTTCTTTTAAACTCTTTGTAGAGACACTGAATGATGATCACAATAATGCAGGGAAATAAACAAAGACACTTTCAGCATCATTCACATATATGAGAAACATAGAGACAGATATTTCTCGAGGAAACCCATGCAGGGTAAAAACCTCTTTTTCTTTATATGATAAGTAATAGTTACATTCTTTACAGTATCA
>JZKD02S1691200.1:600229-626035 GCA_000966675.3 Picea glauca
AACTTGCTGAGAGCACCAACTCTCTGTTTTCTCTAGCACCCACTAGAAGGAAGCACCAACTCCCTGGTTTCTCTAGCAACAACTAGAAGGAAGCACCAACTCCCTAAGTGTTTCCAGCACCAACTGGATGGAAGCACCAACTTCCAATCATACAGGCACCAACCTGCATAATAGAGAACCAGAGTTCTCCCTTGCACCACCCTGCCACCCTGGTTTCTCTAGCTGCAACCAAATAGAAGCTACACCTCCCTATGTTCAAGCACCCACTTAAACCTATGAGGACAACAGTCCTCCCTAGCACCTCCCAACCACCCTGGAAAATAAATCTTTGCTTCTAAAACTTATTACAGTGATATGATGTTCAACATTGGCTTACCAAACTCATCATTGTTCTGCTACATTTCGTTGCTCTGCGTGCCTCATTGCCTTTTTTCACACATGACTTGCGCTGTCCATTCTTCTGCTCTTTATGCTCTGTGCGCCATGTCCATTCACTGCACAGTTCCTCTTCTGGGCAATTCAGCTGCTGCACTCTCCTCCTTCTTCACACATGAATCACTTTCACAACCAATCAACCACATCAACCTCCAACATCAACAACAACCCCATCTCTTCTCTGTACCATGTATTTATAGCTTCTGTCCACCTTGTGCATGCAATGTTCGCAATGCCTCTACAAGTTGACTCCGTGTTGTTATCCTCCACCTCTCGAGTGCTCTGTCAAATCATCATCATGACTCTTCAGCTTCTCTGGTGGTTGGCCCCACGTGTCTAGCATCACTGTATGTTATACTGAGATTCCTCAGCCTCTCTGGCAATTTGAGACTCTTCGTCTTCTCTGTGACAGTCCAACTCACCTTCTCTGTTTTAGTTATAGGCCTCAATGTTCATCAACTGTCAATCGCCTCCATGAACATCTTCATTCCTCTCAGAGACTCTTCACCTCCTTTGTCAGTCATCTCGAAGTGTCTTCGCATCCTCTGGTAGAAACCATCAATGGTTTCTAGCAGTTTCACTGTGTCGTGCAACAGTATCCCTCGGATCTCCTTCAGGTTAATATACGCCATTGGATGAGCTTTATTAATCTTGCCTTTAAATTGGGTTTCGGCATTTCGGCATTCCTGTTGCATTGTGTTCTTGCCTCTCCAAATCGAGATCCCCGAAACTCTGATATGGAGTTACATCAACGGTCCAGATCCAAGCTTGATTTAATGGTTGTGATTGAATCGCTATATCGCATATCGCGATTTCGGCATTCTTGTTTCCTTTTTTTTTATTCCTCTTGATGTCATGATCCGCGAAACTTAGATATGGAGTTATGTCAACGATCTAGATCTGATCTCTATTCAATGACTGCGATTAAATTGCGATTTCGACATCCTTGATGTCCAGTGTTTTTGTCACTTAAAAGTTCCAATCCCCGATACTCCATAAAGAAATCAGATCAACGGTCCAGGTCACTTCTTAACTTAACGGCTACGATTAAATCGTGATTTCGCGTATCGCGAAATCGGGGTTACTGATGTCAATAATCTTTTTCATGTCCAACTCTCAATCCCTGATGCCTCTCCATTGACTGGAATCAATGGTCCAAATCAAAGCTTGATCCGATGGCTCAGATTACATTGTGATTTCGCATATCGCGATAGCGGGATTCCTGATGTCAATGTTCTTTGACAACTTCAACACTTGATCCTCGAAACTCCGACAAGGTGTCCATCTGCTGACATCACACGTGGATTGACACGTGTTGAATACTGCCACGTGTCACTCTGATTTGTGACTTACATGTGCCTAAAATGTTGAATCAGTTTGACACTTGTCATTACCTAATTGTGACACGTGTTCCTAGTTGACGTGGTCTGTTGACGTGCATTGGGTCGATGGTTCAGATGTTATCTTGATTTGACGGCTCAGATTGCGTCGAGATTTTTCATATCAAGAAATCAGGATTTTTGTTGCATTGTTTCTTTGCATTTCCAACACGCGATCCTCGAAACTCCGATAGGGAGTCGGATCAACGGTCCACATAACCCTCTAAGATGGACGGTCCTCCTGCTTCTGGGATTTGTGAGCCCTCTACTCCTTGCACTTTTAAAGATCGTGCAGGTTTTCCTTGATCCAACGGTGGTCGGACCCTGCGCTCAGATCTAACGCCTGAGATCCATACTCCATATTTGCGTGCTCTTTTTGTCTTCATTTAGATCTGACGGCCATCGGGAATTCACGATGAGATCTAGTGATCACTGGTGCTTCTCCTCAGGAGCGTACTTTGTCCTTATTTTTCCTTCGCTGCATACTCTGATCTTGTCATCAATGACAAGCTTACTTTTCCTGATAATAACCTGCCAACAATCCTCTGCACTCTCTCTTTTGAACTTATCGGGCTTGCTCTGCAGCGTCTTCCTAAAATACTGTTGGTGCCCATCTGTTACATTCTTCCTGTACTCATGCCATCTTCATTGTTGTACTTGCCATCAATGACAAGCATGTGCTACCTGTTAAACATTTTCCAAAAAAGGAGATGGAGTTGGAGTGTGGGTGCATAATCATAAAGAAAGGTATTCAGAAACTCACTCTTATAAATTAAATTTCCAGTGCACCAATAACATAGCTGAGTACGAAGCATTGATGCTCGGTCTGAAGTTGTTGAAGAAACTTGGTTCCAAAAGGATTATGGTAAGAGGTGACTCTGAACTTATCATCAAATAAATCAAAGGTGAGTATTATGCCAAACATCCTAGGCTCAGAGCTTATAGAAATGTTGTTTTGGATTTTCTACAATGTTTCACTGAAATTGACTTGCAGGTAATTCCCAGAGGCCAGAACACACTTGCAGATGGATTGGCTACTTTGATAGCCACATGTAAAATACCTTTCCATCCAAATCGCAAATACACAGTAGAGGTGAAATGCAGGCTGACTATCCCAGACAATATCAGGTACTGGAAAGTATTTGACAACGATGAACAAATTGAATATTTCGTGCAATCTAAAAATGATTTTGAGTGTACAAATATTGATGTAGATAGCGACGATGAAAATGTGAATAAACTAGACTTAGAAAATGATAGTGTAAATAAAGTAGATTCAGATGAAATAAATGAAAAAGATGAAGACTCATATATTTTGTAATTGAAGAATAATGTTTTACCTAGAGGTTTGGTTCCTTTAGAAGATTTTTTTCATTTCGACGATGTAGCAAAAAAGCCAAAAATCAAACCTACTGGAAAATAGGTTGAGGAATATAATATAGGAACAGAGGAAAAAACCAAAATGATTAAACTGTCTAAATCATTCCCCCCCCCCCCGAGCAAAAACAAAAATATATTTAACTGTTTAAATAATTTGTAGATGTATTTTCTTGGAGCTATGAGGATTTAAATTCATATGACACCAGTATCATACAACACAAAATCCCAATAAAAGAAGAACATAAGCCTTTCAAGTAGAAACTTAGGAGAATCAACCCAAAGTTAATGCCCCTGATAGAAAAAGAGATAAAGAAAATGTATGATGCCAAAATAATAGTCCCCTTTAGATTTTCAAAATGGGTTTCCAATCTGGTTCCTACCAGAAAGAAGACTAGACAAATCAAGCTCTGCATTGATTTCATAAACCTCAACAAGGTTTCCCTTAAAGAAAACTATCCTCTGCCTAAAATTTATCACATCTTACAAAAGGTAGTTGGAGCCAGTAGGATCTCTTTGATAGATGGTTTTTCAGGCTATAGCCAAGTCCTCGTCCACCCTGATGACCAGGAGAAAACAGCTTTCACTACACCCTGGGGAACTTTCATGTATGTGAAAATGCCCTTCGGTTTAATGAACGTTGGTGCCACATTAAAGAGAGAAATGGACATTGCCTTTGTGAATGAGCTTGGTATATTTATAGTCATATACTTGGATGATGTTATTGTCTACTCAAAATCAGATGAGGAACATTTACAACACCTCAGACGAGTGTTTGAAAAGTGCAGAAATTTTGGGATCTCATTAAATCCCAAGAAAACTCTTTTTGGTTTAGAAGAAGGCAAACTGCTAGGGAATATTATTTCTAAATATGGAATCAAGATAGACCCCAGTAGAATTGTGGCCATACAGAAGTTAGACCATCCTAGAAACATTAAGGAATTTCAATCCTTCATAGGAAAAATAAATTTTCTGAGAAGATTCATACCCAATTTGGCAAAACTCCTCAAGAACATTACAAATATGCGTAAAAAAGATACAAAAATAAAGTGGAACACAGAATCCAAACAGTCCTTTAAGAAAGTAAAACATGCACTTGCACAAGCTCATGTATTAATCAGTCCAGATTACACTAAAGATTTCTATTTATTCTCTTTTGCCTCTGAACACACCATTGCAACGGTCCTTTTACAAAAAAACAATGAAGGCCATGAACAACCTATAGCATTTTTCAGCAAGTCATTGAGAGATGATGCACTGAACTAGAACATAATGGAGAAACATGTTTTTTCCTTGGTAAAAGTAATTAAATATTTTAGAGTCTACACTCTCCATTCACATACCATTTCTTATGTTCCAAATGCAGTGGTGAAAGATATTTTGACTCAGGATAAACCAGATGCTAGGAGAGGGAAATGGATTGTTGTGATTTTGGAATATGATATAGAAATCAAACCAACTAAACTGATCAAGGGTCAAGGTTTGGCCAAACTGATGGATGAATCAAATTTTCATGCTTTAGATATAAACTTTTTAGTTGCAGTTGATGAACAGGGAGAGTAGGCGACTCCACATGTCAAAGAGGTATTCTCAAATTCTCCACGGTACACAGACCTTATCTTTGTCTTGCATAATTTACAAGCTCCTCCTAGTCTGACAAAGACTAAATCTAGATTCTTAAAACTTAAAGCTTTGAAATATTGAATTCTGAATGGAGATATTTACTGGAAAGATGTTGGAGGAATTTTAATTAATTGTTTATTGAAAGATGAATCTATAAAATCATTGCAGGATTTCCATGAAGGAGATTGTGGTGGGCAATTAAATTGGAAGGCTACTGCTAACAAGATCCTTAGAGTCGGTTTTTACTAGCCCCCCTTGTTTGTGGATGTTCATAAAAAGGTAACCTCCTGTCACAAGTGTCAAGTCTTTGAAGGCAAAAGGAAATTTTTTCCTTTACCCTTGAAACATATTTCTTTGGAAGCTCCATTCCAGCAGTGGGGTTTAGATTTTATTGGCGAGATTCACCCACCCTCATTAGGACAGCATAAGTGGATCCTCACAGCTATAGACTACTTCACAAAGTGGATTGAAGTTGTACCCTCTAGGCAAGCCACATATGTTGTGATTATCAAATTCTTAGAAAATAACATTCTCCCTCGTTTTTGATGCCCTAGGAAGATTATAACTGATAATGCAGTAGCTTTCAGATCAAAAAATATAATAGAATTTTGTAGCAAGTACCAGATTACTTTGGGACACTCCATATCCTATTACCCTCAGGGAAATGGGTTAGCTGAGTCCTCCAATAAAATTTTGGTAAATGTTATAAAGAAGATGTTGCAGGAAAATAAGAAATCTTGGCACAAGAAGTTGTTTCATGCACTTTGGGTTGACAGGTTGACTACAAAAAGATCAATTGGTATGTCCCCATATGAGCTGGTATATGGAATTGATGTTGTTTTCCCTACCTCTTTGGGTGTTCCTTTTATTAAGTTGTTGAAAGAAGTACAATCATAGCCTAACGACATTTAAAGGAGGATCAATCATATGATCCAACTTTGACATTCCAGAGAGGTGTATAACCAGACCCAGGTAATTCAAGAGAGCATCAAGAAGATTATGACAGAAGAACCAAGGAGGATGATTTTGAATTGGGTGATATGGTACTAAAATGGGATTCAAGAAATGAGGACAAAGGAAAGCATGGAAAGTTCAACAGTTTTTTGAAAGGCCCTTACATCATCCAGGCATATAGAGGAAATAATGCATTCTTACTCAAGGATAGTGATGGAGAAAATCTACCAAGAGGTCCTATAAATGGAAGGATTCTCAAACATTATGTTCCACCAGAATGAAGATCTTAGTGGTTTTGGTAAGTTACATCTATTAATTTCTTCTACCCTTAAAAGCCTCTAGGAATTACAGAGTGCTAACATGCTCTTAGAGGGGGAAACCTCCAGCAAAGTAGAGCTCTATTACAATAATATCTAGGAAAAAAGTTCTCATACCCTCAACTCCTATTTATACTAAATATGTCTATCAAAAGAACCATCTAGAGGAAGATCCTTCTAGACGCGGAAGCTTCTATTAGGTATTCTTACATTGGACTTATTCTTCCTTATTGCTAGGCCTTATTAATATTGACCTTTACTACATCGGAATATATTATTCTACCTACGTGAGGGGTTAGGTCCCTAACATGTCCTCCCCCTTAAAAACATCCTTGTCTTCAAGGCTTGAGATGTGGAAATTGTTGCAGAATGGTAGTTGGTTCCCAAGTGGCATCTACTGGAGTTGTATCTTTCCACTGGACTAACACTTCCTTGATGGTTCTTTGACGTAGACGATGCTCATGTTGGTCCAAAACTGCTTGTGGTTGTAGCCAAATGGATCCTTCTTCGCCTAACTCAGGAAGGTTGGTTTGAGTTTGGAACTTAGTTCTAATCACCTTCTTTAAGCAGGAAACATGAAAAATAGGATGGGTCTTAGAATTACTGGGAAAAGCTAACTGATAGGCCACCTGTCCCACACACTTGAGAATGGTATAAGCACCATAAAATTTGGGCACCAATTTCTAACAATGGTGATCCTTGAGGGAATTTTTCTTGTAAGGTTGTAGTCGAAGAAACACCTTATCCCCTTTTGCAAATGAACATTCAGAGAGAACTTGATCTATTTATTGCTTCATGTGATTATGGGACATGACCAAATTCTCTTTTAGGGTACGGAGAATAGCCTCTCGAACTGTAAGCATTTGGTCAACCACCTAGACCTTCGAGACACCTAGAAAATATGAGAGAAATGAAGTTGGATTTTTCCCATATATCGCTTCAAAAGGAGTCATGCGGGTAGTTGTATGGTACGAATTGTTGTACCACCATTCAGCTAGTGGTAATCATTGAGCCCACTGATTTTTCCTTTCCGAGGAAAAACACCTCAAATATGTTTCCAAACACTTTTTGACAACTTCAGTTTGACCATCAGTCTGGGGATGATAAGTTGTGTTGAGATGCAATTGGGTGACTTGTATCTTGAACAGTTCTTTCCAAAAATTGTTGGTGAAAGTTGGGTCCCAATCAGAAACACTAGACTGTGGCATGCCATGAAGCTTGAAGCCCTGATCCATGAAATATTGAGCCACAGTGGATGTTGTAAATGGGTGTTGAAGAACACAAAAATGAGGATACTTGGAAAGACGATCAATTATCACCATGATGACTAATTTATTGCCCGATTTAGGTAAGCCTACAATAAAATCCATAGACATATCCTGCCAAATAGTAGGTGGAATCGAAAGTGGTTGTAGTGTACCAATAGATTTGACGGTTTCACCCTTGTTGCGTTGATACACATCACATTGAGACACAAAATTACGAACGTCTTGTTTCATACCATCCCAAAAAAAAGAATGTTTGACACTATCATAGGTTTTCATAAACTTGAAGTGCCCAATTGTGGGTGTAGCATGAATCTCAAAAAGTACCGTGGATTTAAGTTTTGACTATTTACTTAAATACAAATGGCCTTTGTATCGAATCTCATCATGGAGCCAAGAGTACCCTGGGGAAACTAAAGAATTGGACTGCAATTGTTGTACTAGATGCAAAATTTTGGAATCGTGAAACGATTCCTGGCGAACAGCTTGGAACCAATCTGGTACAATGAAGGAGAGAGAAAAAAAAGGGACCCTTCATATTCATATTTTCGGGAAAGTACATCTGCAACAACATTGTCTTTCCCTTTCTTGTAAATGATCTCATAATCATATCCAAAGAGCTTAGTCACCCATTTTTGTTTCTCTGGGGAGGAAATGTGTTGTTCCAAAAAATACTTGAGGCTTTGATGATCTGTCTTAATTTGGAAGCATTTCCCCAACAGATAAGGGTTCAGAGATAAACGGCATGCAGAATAGCCAACATTTCCTTTTAATAGATTTATTTTCCCAAATTTCCCTCAGACAGTTGTTTGTTGGTAAAGGCCAAAGGTCAACCCTCTTGAATAAGGATAGTGCCAATTCCTTTCCCTGAAGCTTCACATTCCAGGACAAAGGTCTTTGTGAAATCAGGAAGGGCCAGGACTGGACTGGTGCACATGGCCATCTTCAAGGTTTGAAAATCCTGAGATGATGTTGGAGTCCAAGTGAAAGAATTATTTTTAAGGAGTGCAGTGAGAGGTGCCGCAATCTTTCCATAATTCTTAACAAACTTGTGATAATAACCTGTTAAGCCCAGAAATCCACGCAAGATTTTGAGAGTATTTGGGTGAGGCCACTCTTGCATAGATTCAATATTTTTAGGATCCACCCTGACGCTAGCCTTGCCAACAAGATGACCCAATTACTCAATTTTTGAGGCACCAAAAGAACATTTAGATTGTTTCAGGAAAATTTGGTGTTGAGAGAGTAGATGGAGAACTCGATCCACATGAGCAAGATGTTTTGTCCAGGTTTTTCTATAGATGAGGATATCATCAAAGAAAACTAAGACAAAATGATGGATAAAAGGACAGAGGACATTATTCATGAGTCTTTGTAAAGTGGAGGGAGCATTACATAAGCCAAAGGGCATGACCAAAAACTCATAGTGGCCCTCATGAGTTGTAAAGGCATTCTTAGGAATGTTTGTCTCTTTCATATGAATCCGGTAGTGTTGTGAGGGAAATCTCCTTACGGACTAGCAAATAGGGTTTAGACTTTGCATGCAGATATGACCGAAGAGAAACTACTTTCTACCTTCATCCCTAGATTTAAATCCCCTTTTCTTAGTAAATGCATGGCAAGATCAACCTACCTCGTTCTCATCGTTTGATGTCAATCCTCCGTTGTACTTGATTACTTGTTCACAATACTCCTTCCAAAGTTGACCTACATACAAGACAAGCAACGACTACACATGCATCCTACTTATATACTAATGAGTTAGAAATCCAAACAGATACTAATCAAACTATGAAAAGTCCATGAATTGGGATGGGAAAAGCATTTTCTTTATTTCTTTAAATGAATCAACTTACAAAAAATTGAGACAGGCCACTGCTCCGCAAACCTGATCCTGGGCTCCTCTTCTACTATCCTCCAACTGCTTTTCTTTGTATCTCCTTTGGCACAAGGAAATCTAAAGGGTTGGGACAATGAGAATATGTAAATGGGCATAGTTTCTTTACTATATTCTTCCTCCTTCCAAATGGGACCCCTACCCCTTCTTTTATAGGCTAGAAGGAGCTAGGTATTTGGGCGAACCCTCGTCCATGCATGGCTAAGAGTTTCAATTAACTCACCCATAGCTTTTTGTTCCGTTGGCAACTTTCCTTTTTTCGTGATTTTGTCAGTCCACGCGGGTTGTTTTAGATTAGCCAGCGTATACACGCGTGCAGTAATGGAGTAGGGCACGTGGGCCTTTATAAAAGAGGTTTTTTCAAAGAGTTGTTCAGCAGTACTTTTGGCAAAGAAGGGATATGAGATGGATTGATGCCAAGTAAGCATGTGTGGTGCAATTTAGGGTTATAACAGATGCCCCCTAATGTGTGAGGTCAAAAGAGCATTTGATGGTCGAAATACATTACCAATCTTTACTGATGTGCTGAACGATTGAGCCAAAGGATCAAGAACTGGGAGGCACCATCTGCAAAATAAAAAATGTCTCATCGAGGCGGGCATACCAATGCTTGGGATAAGAGAGAACCATGGCTACCAATCAAATACACTGTAGATCCATGTCATATAACTATATAAAGAGTAGCCGCAAACAATACACAACGGAGCTACATCTCGAAATCAAAAAGATATACATATAGAGTATCCATCTTCTAGAAGTTGATTCAGCCTAATGGCTGGAGATGAGGTCTTCAGAGCTCGAGCAACAACTTCAAAATCTTCAAAACTCGGGTAGGAGTGTAATATGAGTGTACGGCTGCACTACCCAGAGGTCTTTGACGGCTCGTCGGTCATGGACTTGATGATCAGACTGAAGGCTTCATTGATTTTGAACAAGAACTTGATTGGACATTAAGGATGATTGGGCATGAGGGAAAGAGACAAAATGCAGAGGGGCCAACTCAGACTTGGTGACAAACTTCCCTTGGAAAATAGAGTGACAAATGATGAGACTCAGGCAGCATGGCATTAACATAAGTTTACGAGGCAGGAGGCAATCGCAAACTCTCCATATGTCTGGAAGAGTAACCAAATGGAGGAGGACATAGCTCTATGTAGCGAGAACATATTCCTAAGGTCATATTAAATCCTAGGGTTTGATGAAAAAATGGACCGATGTTCTTTTTCCAAGGGCGACTCATTATGCTGCCAATAAAGAAAATACTTTTCCCTTCCTCTTTTTGGGGTTTATTTGATTTTTTTTGTCTTTTTCAATAATTTTGGAAAAAGAATAAAGGAATGTTACGTTAAAAAGGAGGAATGAGCATTGCAAACATACAAGTTCAAGGAACAAGGACAAGACTAATTTTCAAAAGAATGATACTCGGGAAAAATCCTCCAGGGGCCAAGGGTGTTAAAACATAGAAGCAAATTGTTGTAAGGCTGATGTATAGGGTATGCAAATGCGGTTAAAAAAACACACAATGGTAACATCCTTCGATGTAAGTTTAACGATCCCAGAGAAGGTAAGATCGGTGGTTTTTCATGTTTAGAGAGTTTGAAAAAACATAAAAGGAGACTCCATTGGGGTACCTTTTGTTGGCGACGAAAGTCACTCCTAGATTGCTAGCAGGAGCAGAGCCCGATGCCCATCAGTTTTATGTCACGGTTTGTTTATAGATGGGGTGACCGAATGGAAGCCAACTCAAACGATATCATTTCAACTTCAAAACTAGGCCAGACATGCATAGGCGAGTGAGGTCTTATATAAACTTCAGACAGTGAGTTGTAGTAAAGGGTGAATAGATGGAAGACTCATATGGAAGGAGTGCGAAGGTCTACTACAAATGACAGGTTCCTAACAGACTGTAGAAGAAGGAATTCAAATGCGAGGTCTTCTTGCACTTAAATATAGAAAACCAGAGAAAACAATAATGCAACGATAAATCATTTATCATAACAGAACTGCAATGATTCGCGCGACTCAGTCAATCAAGAACTCTCTAAGTATGAGACGAAAATTAGATGGAGCGAGAAAAACTGTCTGTCATAAACAAGATATCTCAAATACAGATGCATATCCAATAAACTAGGATGTCTGTCAAACTTTACAGTAGGGAGCTCTGCTCTACCATTGATCCTTTACAAAATGGTGAAAACGCCTACATATACTTGGAACTGACTCAGGTGCTGAAGGCGCGATCATATCATGAATTCAATGCTTGACGTTGAGGAGTTTCTCTATCAGGATGGGTTGTCAGTCTGCCTCAATCAAATTTTTCCTCTACTCCGTTGTCATACGCCTCCTTAATTCAGCATGGCTCGTGCCAGGGGGTAGCTGAGCCCTTTGAATATTGAACTGGCGTGTGCAGGTTCCTCTGGAGAATTTAAGACTCGGTGTGACCTTCCTGAAGAGAACCAGTACAGGGGACCTTTTCGAGTAAACTTTCGGTTGGGATCGCCATACTCTGGAATAAATGAGTGATGTGAGTTTTGAGCCATCCTCTCTTTTCTTCATTAATCTCCAGCAGGTACTAGGATTTAGCCCGCATCGAATTGGTACCTGGGACATCACCATGCCTTCCTACTTTCAGGATTGTTTTAAATCCCCTCTTCTGAGCTGAAGCGGCTCCTTGGATTTTCTCGGGAATCACTACTGCAACAACCCAATCCACAGGTCCTTTCCAATCCCTTCACGGCCTTCAACACCTGACCTTGGTTATCCCCGACTCTGTATCGGGGTTCAGGGTTTCGCGATTCCTGCTGTCTAGAAATCCTTACCTCTCCAATCCCCAATTTGCAGTGAGCTCCTTTCATGCTAGCCCTCCGGCTAGGCCCTGGTCCAAGTGACCACTACCATATGCCCACATCCATATAGCTTGCCATCGGGGTTTCGGGGTTTGTGACGTCAATGTGCACGCGTCCTCCGGACTCACGATTCTCTGATCCCCAATGGCTCATGGCCATTGACCTATCAACGGTCCCTTCCCATCGTGAAATCCTGCCACCTGTCCTTCTTCAACTTCCATGGCCCCACACTCTTGGTGTCGGGATATTGCATATCGCGATATCGCAGTATTTGATGCAATGGTTCCCTCGCCTCCAAGAACCCTGATTTTTCGATGAGCTTGACCTCCGCCCAGTTGACAACTGGCTCCCGCACTATGGTGCTCCTCTTGGTCCCACCATGACTAATAGTTGTTCCCCATCGATCGAGGTTTCGCGAATCGCAATTTTGAAGTGCACAAATCACTCGTCCCCGGGATCCCGATATCTCGATGGATTCAACTCCGAAGGACGCTTCCCTGTAGGGACCCTCCTCGATAACACTGATCTCCTGCCACACGTCCTTCCAGATGGACGGTCCCTATTAACTCTCGGGGATTCGGGACTCTCGTTGTCTTGTTTCTATTTCTTGTCCCGAGACAAGAAATATCGCTAACACCTTTTTCAAAGGTAGTCTAGTCGGTTCAAAAAAGGGGTAAACTAGCACCGACAAGACATCTATTCAAAACCATTTTAACGAGTGTGATAAAGACAAGATCACTTGGCCATTTTTTCATTTTTAAGGAGTCTAAAAAAATCTTAACTATGGACTCTGTCGGGAGTATTCTTCTAGACCAATTTAACAAGTGTGAAAGAATAAGGTCACTCAACAATCTTTTCAATTTTAGGGAGTCTGAAAAGAGCTTAACTATGGACTCCGTGGGGGTTCCTTTTTCATAAGTTTAGTCCCTTAGGCCCAAAAAAGGGGTAAAATTATACCTGAGAGAACTCTTCTAAAGAATGAAAGTTCTATAGAGTATACCTTTGTTCGTACAGTTGACCATCTTGACCGAAAAAAAGGTAAACTACTGCCATACAGATGTGACTTCAAATTTCAGTTTAACGAGTGTGATAGGCCACAACATCGCTCGGCAATCTTTTCATGTTTAGAGGGTCTAAAAAGGGATTAAAAGGAGACTCGTTGTTTTTGGGAGTCTTGAGGGTGAGGTCAAGAGCGAAGAAGAATCATGCAAATGAAGCTCAAACTCATATTCAGGAAAAACTAAAAGGACTCTCGAGCCTACAGTGTTTTTAGAGACAGCATGGACACCATAATGCAACCAGGATCTACCTAGGGAATCCATGTTCTGGTAAGCTCTACCGCCAAGTTGCAACATTTCTAAAGTAGATATGATGGTTCTATGCCACAACCTGATGGGATCGATCCTATGGCAGAGGAAAAAGACAACGAGATACAAAAGTCAGGGTAGTAACCTAACCTATATGCTCATGTTGATTCTCAGAAAAAATTTCAATGGACCATCAAAAATTACTCAAAACTCCCAAAAACTGTCCCAATACCCAATCAAATCCCCCCGATGCAACTTATGAATCACTCTAAATGGTTTTTGGTATAAAGAGAATGATAAGGGAGGCCAAAAAAGTGACAAAAAGAGGCCAAAAAGTCTATAAATAGAAGTTGGCAGCTCATTATCATCATTGTTGATTTGGAAATTGACTCTGGAGCCAAAAGACCCCCTTTGATAAAAACAGTGATTCCAGGAGCTACAGTGGATGAAACGAACTTCTGTCTGGACCAATTAAGTAAAAACTCCCCCATCTAGATATTCAATTCTTTATCTTTGCTTTGCATTTAATTTTTTGGGTGGGTGTCAACCTTTAAAAGGTAGGCCCTAGGTCCACATGGGTTGTCTATAATAGACAGGTCGCATGTACACTCGGGCAGGGTAAAACCTGCCCGTGGTTACACGCGACTGTCACCTAGATAGCACGCATGGACCTCCCTTTAGAGACCAAAAATATCAAAAATCACTCACCCATCCTTCTGAACCTTGTTGTTTTGGCAGGATGTATGTCCACTGGAAGGAAAGGGAGCATGAAGAATTTGGTGAGTTGGTTGCGGAAGATCCAAATGCTGTGGTCACGTTAATACAATGTGGTTTGTTAAATTTCTTCCTATGTCCTTTTATGCGAGCGCAACCGAGGCTGACCAATGACTTGGTTGACTATTGGCATCCTGAAGCAGAGGCTTTCATGCTAGAGGGGCAATCACTGGTGCCCACCAGCAAGGATATCTACTTTTGACTAGCCTCTCAAGGAGAGGGGAACCAGTCAACTTCAGGACATTTTCATCGGGGCCGCATAACATAGTGGATCTAATAGCCCTATACTGTGAGGCTGGGACAAACTATTTGAGATCCTAGGTGCCTATAAGCAAGATCACTAACCTATCACTGCAAGCGATATTATTGCTCATTGGGTGGATTATCGGTTCAGCGACCTTGCATCAGGCGTCCTGCGTACAGATGAACTGTGTTATCCAGTGCTTGAATGCAAAAATTTTCAACTGGAGTACTACACTTCTAGAGTGCATGAAGAGGCAATTAACAGATTGTCATTAGTGGACACAGAGGAACTTTGGATTCGGGACTATTTTGTGTGCATTCGTTTTTTAGAGAGTTCCAAGTTTAAGTCCTCGGGTAGTGGTACGAGGACATCAGGCTTTGTTTCCTGCATTGTGTAGATGGGCAATATTACTATCGTGACAGGGTGGTGGAAGGACCAATGAGTCCTTCAATGATGACTTTTTTGCATGGCTATCATGACATATCCCTATGATCGAGGATTACCCATACGCAGGGATAGACTTTTCGAGAGATCCTGAGATACTTGTGCCTCCTGGTGAGAAGCGAGGGGAGATGGGTAAGTCTCCAACTTTGTAGTTTTTTTTGTTGTATATGTAATTTTTATGTCATTTTTGTTATATATCATCATTTTTTTGTTGTATTCCAGAGTATTTGACGGATATCCGTTTGTTGCATGCAGATGTGGGACCAGTGCGGCCTGCCGATTATGCAAGGAACAGGCATCGTCCTCGGCCAGGGGCCACAACCACCGCTGCTGGGGGACCAGCAGTAGCAGGAGACCTTCCAGCTATGGAGGCTAAGAGGGTACTTAGACGAGTTGAGTGGAACTTTACTGCACTCACTCGCACAGTCCCGATGGCAAAGATTGAGGACTATCGCCATCCATGCAGCCTCATGTAGTGGGGGCACCTCGGACATGGGTTCGATTGTCTAGGCATTTAGCCCATGCTGTGGACCACTATAATAAGACCCACAGGCCCTGAACCTATTTAGACTTTTTACGTGCCATGAGCACTACTTGTATAGATATTTTTTGAGGGCATAAGCCCTGCGACTTGTTATTAGTCCTATTTTTTAGGCGCTTGCGTCCATCTGTGTATTCTGGTTACTTTATGATATTATATATGGTTTTTTGGTCTTTTTGTGTCTTATGGATTATGTGTGCAGAAATGTATTTTACATGTTTATGTGAATGTTTTTTCATATGTGTGCAAGATGCCAATCTAAAATTTGATTAGCTAGAGTATCTGTAATTTGGTTTAATCTTCTAGGAACATGAAAATATGTAATATAATCAAAGTTTCATTCCAAGAGATGTACCCTAAGGAATTGTCAGTGTAAAGTTGGATCATGAACCCAGTATACTCTGTTTAACTGAGACACAACTAGTTGAGCATCGAGATAGACACATAGATGAGAGATACCCAATGACAAAGTGTCACGAAGCAACTCAATAACTATACTATACTCGATGACATTATTTGTGGTGTCACCTAAGCATATACCTCCAGAAGATAACAACTGGCCTTGAGGTGTAAAGATTACCCAAGTTGCGGAGGCAAGCCTCCGAGTGTGTCGACTAGCACCATCTTCATACCCAATGAACACCTCAGAATCACTTGACATCTGAAATATTTGACAAAAGATAACATCAATGACACATCCATAACACTTAAAATAAACTAAAAAGTAATAGTACAAAGACTATGCATATGTTACAAAAGGTTACCCATAGTGACCTCCCAATGAGTAATACTTCTTGAGGTAGAGCCCACTTCTAGGATCTACCAAAGCATTCCCTTCAAAATCAACCAAACGATAAGTGCCCTTTTTTAATACCTCTTTTATGATGAAAGGTCTGAACCACATGGGTTTGAATTTTCCTGCCCCCAAGGGGTCCTTATCTTGGTCATAGACCAGGACAAGGTCACCTTCAGAGAAAATACGAGGATGAATAGACTTATCATACTGACACTTGACCTTATGTTTGTGAGCCTCATTGGCGAGGTCCGCATCACGACACTGCTCATTGAGTTGTTCAAGGTATACTAACCATTCTTCAAGTGGAGAAGTGTCTAGCAATAATTGTATTGCCAATTTTAGAGACGGGATCTGACATTCGATGGGCAAGACTGCCTCCAGCCCATAAACAATTTGAAAAGGTGAGAAACTGCTTGTAGTCTTAATAGATGTTCGGTAAGCCCATAATGTTGAGTATAACATCAAATGCCAATTTGACTTGGCCGAGTTGATAGTTTGTTGTAGAATGGTCTTAATATTTTTGTTTATAGCTTCCACCTGCCCATTGGCTTGGGGGTAGTAGGGTGATGAATGCTCTTTTCGTAACCCAAGATTTGATGTTAATTCAGTCATCATTTGGTTCTGAAAGTGACTGCCATGGTCAGTGACAATATCCCTTGGGACGCCGAACCTTTCTATGATCTGGTTGAATAAAAGGAGAGTTGCAGTCTCTCCATCATCTTTAAACATTGGCACAACTTCAACCCACTTTGTGAAGTAGTCGATAGCTACAATGATATAGCGATGCCCCCTTGCTGAAGGAGGGTTGCATGTGGTGTAATCAATCCCCCACTTGGTGAAGGGACCAACTGTGATGACAGGAAACATGGGAGCTGGATGTGCCCTCATATTCCGAGAGAAGATTTGGCACAGATGGCACTTCTTAACCGATTCTATACAATCTTTGATAAGTGTTGGCCAGAAGTAACCTACTCATAGAATCTTTTGGGTTGTTTCCAACCCAGACAAATGACCACCACAAGCTCTAGTATGGCAGTCATTAAGCATGATAACTACTTCCTCATGAGTGATACATTGGCGTAGGATGTAGTCTACACCTCTCTGATATAACATATCATCGAGTATGAGATAATTCTTATCTTGATGACGTATACGTCGATGCAATCACGAGAAGCAAAAGTGGGGAACTTCAAAGTCTAAAGATAGATAAGTATATCTCTGTACCAGGGGTCCAAAGATGTGATCAAAAACTTATCTCCCTGGATAGGCGATTCTTCAAAAACAACGTCACCTGAATCAACTGGAAGTTCTGAAATGAGCTCTGTCAAGACCAGTGACTTTTTGGACTTTGCTGAAATGAAGTCTAAGTCAAAATCCTGGAGGATGACCATCCATATACTGATTTTTCCACCTATTACCCATCGTGTCAACATGTACTGAAATGGATTCACGACAGTAATGATGGTGGTCTTGCGAAACATAACATAATGACGAAACTATTAAACAGCATGAACTGATGCCAACGCAATTTTTTCGATATGAGAATAATTGAGTTCCAGTCCTATGAGGCCTCGGTTTAGGTAATAGATCATGTATTCTGAGAACAAGTCATCTTCCTGAACTAAAACCATGCCAATGGTTGACTCTGCGGCAGCCAAATATTATAAGAAATCTTTGTTATAGTTAGGTGGTCGTAGCAGAGGGGAAGTTGTGAGGGCATGTTTTAATGTGTCAAAACAGCGTTGAGTGGCATCGTCCCAGTAAAAATTAACGTCTTTCTTCAGTAAGCGCATAAAGCCCTTGGTGATATCGGCATAGTTGGCGATGAAGCATCGTAAAAAGTTCGCCTTGCCTTGTAGACTCTGAAGTTGAAGGATTGTGCATGGGGGGGGCAACTGGATTATTGCCTCCACCTTGAGAGGATCGACCATGATCCCTATTTTTGATACTATGAAACCTAACAATCATCCTAGCGTTACACAGAAGCTACACTTGTTTGGATTCAGGAAAATCTGAAAGTAGCGACAACGTTCGAAGATAATTCAGAGGTGTGTGGGATGATTTGTTCTCTTGCGAGATTGAGATGCTAAATCATCTAAGTAAGCCTCAACTATATGCTTGAGGTCATAAAAAGAAAAATTCATGGCCCACTGAAAGGTGGCTCCAGCATTTTTAAGACCAAAAGGCATTTTACGATATGCAAATGTACCCCAAGGACAAATGAACGTCATTTTATGTTGGTCTTTAGGTTTGATTTGGATTTGATCATATCCCAAAAAACCATCCATGAAAGAAAAGGCCTCGCAACCATCACATTCATCAATGATCTGGTTGATGAATGGTGTTGGAAAATTATCTTTGGGACATGCCTTGTTCAAATCACGGAAGTCGGTACATACACGAATCGTCGCGGAATTCTTTGAAAATATCTGTGTAGATTTGAATCTCTTCGGGGGAGCAATCAGCTCCGAAGAAAAAATTCTCCACGACGTCAGTGTTTCGGGAGATATTAATTGGTATAGTTTCAGTGATAGTTGTCATATTTCCCTCAGCATAAATTTCATATGTAGCTAAGAGATTAATAGGACACGACTAATCTCCCGTCATGGTCACAGTGAATTCTCCTGCTTCGATTCAGCTTAACACTAGGAGAAAATATGATCGGTGATGAAGATCTTCCCAAGGTTTGTCCGGACTAGTGATTGCTTCGATTACTACTTAGTCTAAAGGCAAGACTAAGTCTAACAAATCAGTGTTAGCGAGAGAACCCTGAGCCCAAATAGGCTCTAGAAGTGGATATAACTCTTGTGCAGGAGTCGGATCAGGGTTACCTGAAGCTTGTTGGACTAAAGAGTACGCTACTTCAGCGGTAGACAAGGGCATGGACATACATGAGTGCGTTGCCTCATCCATCATGGCTGATGGGGAGGGAAGTATCCATGGATCCTTGAAGTAATTCGTGCGGAACGACGAAACCTGAAAAATCTCAACCTTATGGTGATTGGATATAAATTTGATATCACCTTGAGGGGGCGGGTAATCGAAGGTACCCATCAAACATCAAAGATGGGCACAAACCAACCCCTATGTTAATGACACCTGGTTGAGGATTATCAATCATCGGGACCATGGATGCCCCCAATGCAGGGTCAGGTCTGGAGAAAGACAATTGATTGATGGTCACTATCCGGCCCTCGTGTGGGAACAAAAAGACCCTAAAAATTGTAGCAACCACTGCTTGCATAGCATAAGTCCAACTCCTTCCTAACAAGAGGTTATAGTCGAGGGGAGCATCAACTACCTCTACTTCGACACACATGGTCTTCCCTCCTAACTACATGGGAAAAGAAGGAACGATGCCATGTGGTCGGAACGAATGACTGTCGAAAACGGTGAGAAGAGTAGATGACAGAGACAAAACGGTTTTTCCAACAGCCTTCCAACATGCCAATGACATAACGCATGTCGAGGCACCCTCATCAACCACCGTGCGGAAGATATTTCGATTAAAAAATTTCATGGGATAAGCCACTACTATCTGAAATGCTACATGGTATGGAAGACAAGGTTTTACGTCGGTTGTATCCAACATGATTGTACCCAGATTACAAGTCTCAGTAGAGCCTAAAGCAGTTAACAAGGATTTCCTCTGAGAAGGGAAGCTTTGGAGGACCTCCAAAGCAAACATCGCACAAGGGGTTTGTGATAAATCCTCCACCACAGAGTAGTTTTGGGCGGCCCTGGTGTTTGGGTTATGAGAAGCTTTTTTAAATGCGCCTTTAGGAATGCATGTCATTATTTTTCCCAATGTCTTCTCAATTTGTAGAGGAAGAGATGGGAGTTCAGCTTCTTTACCTTTCTTGAAAGTGCTTGGTTTACTATAGTCAAGTGCTCTAGTTGATATAAAAGCATCACCTCTCACCATGTATACATTCACAAATGCGGGGTTGTTCGCAGGCGGAGGGGGTTCTTGGCTGCCCCCTTCTGTGCTTGTCGAGGCTTGGGTTAGATTTTTCCCATGCTGAAATGGATTAGTCAACACAGCAGGTTGTTGTTGTGTCACAAACTTTTGGGCCTCTGCAAGTCGAAGACATAAATGGGTTGGGTGGTATTCCACGCACAAGTTGCATGGATACCTTACCTTCTGCTTCTCTATGTTGTCCCCACCAGCATTATCGGTAGGTTTTTTATCCCCGTTACCTTTCTTCCATTGTTTTTTCTTTCCTTCAGGCTGCTGGGTGGCCTTTGGGTTAGTTGATTGTACTGTGTGTACCTCCAACGTTTTGGTAGGGGGATCAGCCAAAGAAGTAGTTTGGCTAGCCGTTGTGTGTTGTATAGATAACTGCTGCAACTGCTTCGTCAATTGCTCAACGAGCTTTGTTTGTGCTAAACCAACAATACCATCGGCATGTGGTCCATCTCTCTATCTAGTTTTATCCAGTATTGAATGTGGGGCATCTGGAAAGATGTTGTATAATAAATCGGACTGAGAATATATGAGCTCAAATTGTTGATCCCTTATGATGGCGTCTTCTTTGGAGAATACTCCCGACGTCGCAACGTATTTGGATAGTTGTGGGACCAAAGACTTAAGGAACCACTCAAGCAGGAATGCTGGTGGGACTGGCACCTTGATTAAACTCTTCCGGCGTCTCCATTCTCAGATGTGTTCAGAGATATGGTACATTGTATGTTCGAAATTGGTGAGCAGCTCTATGCCAACGTCGTATCTCACAGGTAACTAGAAATGGTTTAGGAAAGCCATCGCCAATTCACCAAAGGAAGAGAATCTTGAGTGATCAATCTCGATGTACCATTTCCCGGCACTCCCGATGAGAGTACGTTGAAACAATATCAAATGTATGGAGTCATCTTTCAATGAGTTAGATGAGCACCAAAGATGGAAGGTAGTCACATGATCGCCTGGATCTTCGTTAGGCTTGGCCTCAAACTTTGGAATGTCCAAAGGCATATTCATCGACATAGCAGGCCAACATGGATCATGACATATGGGGTCATTCAACAACCTTATCAAATCCGGCAAGTGCAAAGTCGCTAGGAAGGGTAGTTTGGGTTGTTGGTGATAACCCAGGAAAAAGGGTCCTAGAGTTTGACTGGCACTAGGTTGCCAGGAAAAGTTCAGCTGCTGGGCTGGATTCTGGTAGAAACCATGGCCCTGGCCAACATATGGATTTTGCGTATGTGGAGACATCATCGGTTGATTTCCGAAATAGGACATGGATGGTTGGGCATGCATTATATTCAAAGGGCTTTGGGAAGGATTATCCCATGTCTGTCCCATGGGGATAGGCATAGTGGTTTGTCCGGGGTTCCATTGATTCTGGAAAGAATTACCCCAGATCGGCATTCAAGATGAGGGAATGAATCCTTGCCAAGAATTCCAAGGCCCTGATGTGGAGGAAGTTCCTAGATTTTCCCCCTATGCAGGAATAGTACCCTGCATAGGAATAGATTTTCCAAAAATGGGATTGCCCCCATTTGGGAAAGCGGATGATGAGAAGGTGTTGTTACCAAATGTTTCATTCAGAGAAAATGGTGTCGAACCTACCAGCATACTATGTGAGGGTGGTCTTTGACTCCCTACTCCAAATAAACTATTGTGTGTAGGTTGCCTGGTGGATTGTTGATGTGAGCCATTGAGTGAAGGGGACGAAGGAGGTATCTGACCCCCTCCATAAGGGAAAGTGTTAAAAGGAGTAGGAGTGCCCCCCATGTGACCTTATAGAGGAGCGCTAGAGCTCCCTGCCCCCATACATAAAGTCTGTAAAGTGGAATAGGAAATTACAAGACTTGTACCTGAACTAGGCATCCCGTATGAGAACGGAGGGCCTGTCGCACTTGGAGTGAAAGGGGGTGTGGCCTCCACCAAAGACGGTATTAGACCACTATGTGAAGTATTTGTGGTCGAAACCATGGTGGTTCAGACCGGTGACAGTGGGTTAGGAGGTGGAAACGCTCCTGTGGTGACAACCGTAGTAGGAATTAAAGAATTCCCAGAAGAAGTAACAACATTTGTGTCCATTGCTATCTGCGACACTGTATGGTGGGTGGGCACAATTTCTTGTGACCCTGTAGTGTCCCCAAGGCCGAGCCCCTTTACAGATCATGATATATGAAATGAATTGTAAATGTGTTCTATAGGCTGGTGAGCCAAGTTTTGTAGAAGTTGGAAGTCTTATGTGGTTGTTAGGCTAGGAAGCCTAAGTGTTTGAAGGCCAGGAGCATGTTGTTGTACTTATATGTATGCAGAATATTTAATAAAATATAAACACCGCCAGGTGCAGACCGACCACGATGAATGAGTGAAGGGGGACTGAGCATCCACAGAGTGGGCAAGGAACTAGGGGCTGGAAGGTGGGAAAGAGGATAAGTGTTGAGCCTAGGGGGCTTAAGCCTGGGAAATAATATTTTAATATTATTTCAAAAAGAGACATGTGCATTTCTGTTTATCCTAAGTTTTGGAAAGGGAAAGCGTGCAAAAGGGATGCAGGCTAATGGAACGCATGCAGCTCCAAGGGTGACAAGTGTCAGCCCTGGTGCATGCAGATAAAATGGCCAAGATGAGCCGTGAGGGGGATCCTTCTCCATTCCACCCAACTGCCTGAGCATGTACAGGCTCTAAGCAGTACGATTAACTTGACCTCTGCAAAGAATACCTCGTGTATCCCTGAGAGCTGGAAAGCCTGTGATTGTTCTGAATAATCCGTACTTCTCTGTCCCAAAGCCGTGACTGTGAGACCCATTTTCCATCATCGAACCAGTTTGAGGAAGCTTGTATCTGGCTTTGAGGAAACTGGTCTATTCCTCTGTTCTGGAATGGGAAATTAAATACTCTGTGTTGATTTCGGGAATAGCCTCTGTGTGTGTTGAATTCTGAAAGGCCAAAACATCCTCTGTCTGAGCGCCGAGCCTATGTGTGGAGCCAATTCGTGAGACCATCTGCCATTGTTAAACCTACTGGATAGCTCATGTATGTTTTCCCTGTGGGTTGTTGTGACCACGCAGTACTAGACTGTGTGAGCCTTGTTGTCCTGTGAGTGACTCCTCCAGGTGAGAGAGTGCGCAGAGGAAGGAGAGAACTTCTGGTCCAGTCTGTTCCTGCAACCCAAGGTAAGGGAGACTGGCAGCCGAAGGACTGTCCAGGTGATAGAGAAGGTGCACTCTCCTGGGGTGGAACGGGCATGTGGGGAATGAGGGTCTGTGGGAAGTCAACGTGGGAGATTCCTGGGAGAGATTTCTTCCTGGTGGTTGTGTATGACTGAATTCCCTGTAACCTCAGCCTGAGTCTGGATTCCTTGCCCTAGGGTGGAGCTCAGTCCCAGCTCGGGGGTGACCCACTATTGAGTTGAGGAGTAGTGCAGTCTACAGCTGGGAGGTTCATGGAAGGCCTGCATTTGGTTGGTGATTTCTACAGCTGTTAAAAGATAAGTATCTGAATTATGCTTTGATCATGTTTTGCATGACTGAGTTGTTTATGTATCATGTTTTTCGTTGTGTAAATGAATTACTGTTGAATGCTATGGCTTGTTTAATTGTAGCAGTAAATTATATATTTTAGTCTGAGATTTAAGTATGTTTAATTGTTTAAATGCATGTGCTTATAATGTCTGTACGAATTATGTAAAATTCCATGTACAGATTGGTTAGAAGAGGTTTGAAAGCCTCGGTAGTGAAAAAGGGTACACTACAAAGTGGTATCAGAGTGAAGGTTTCGACACTAAGCCTAGATGGGCCAGTGGAGTGGTCTTTGGACTAAGAATGCGAGGGGAAATTGAGTCGGGGGGACCAATTTTGGACCCTGGTTTGCTCTGAAACGTCAAGGAGACACTTGACGAGTTTTTATTAAGAACTCAGGAAGTTTAGTGGTGCAGTGAAACTGCAGCCGATGTGGTCTATGGCCACGGGGAGACAGGTCTTTACACCAAGGGTGTTAGAACTGTAGGATCTGTTTGGAAGGGAAGGAGAACCCTTGTAACCATCATATATGGAGAATGTGGACAAGGTTTAAAGCCTTTGGATATTGCACAGGGGATTGGAAAATCATGATACGCGAAATCTCGATTTGGTTAGAAAACCATTTGAGCCGTTAGATCTCGGCCGGAAAACCCGACAACCATTGGATCTGCCAGGAGATGCTCGAACGTTAAACCTTAGTATTTAGGGGTGAAATATCCAAATTAGCGAGAGAGGTGGGACCCAATGACGTCATTGAAAGCGACGTGGACCCTCATGAATGTACCACCTGCCACGGTGGTGAAGGGAGACAGTTGTGTTGTGGGCCCGGAGGATAAAGTAATTCACGATTTCGTGGATTCACGAGATAAGTGCATGGGAGCTTGACATTGAAACTCGTGAAGTCGCGGAGTAGCGAGAAGCAAGAAGGAAAATAGCCATTGGATCCGAATCGCGGGAGGACCGTTGGATCCGCACGTGGGATCATGTATCGAAGCCTCACGAGAAAAGGCTCGAGAATTTGGCCACGGGGGTCGCGAGATTGGGAGAAGCGATACCCCGACAATTGGAGGACAGTGTGGGCCATAGCGAGGTCGGTGAGTGGAAGACAGGTGGCACGAAGCCTCAGGATCTCGCCGCGAGAAGTCCCGAAGTATTGGCGTTAGGATTCGCGAGTCGCGAAGTGCCGAGAGATGAGGTTCGTGTGGTCACATGGTAGAGAATAAGGTGGGACCCGCGTGGTCGACAAGTGGACATGTGTTGCCTAGAGATAGGAGTCGACACTTTGTTGAATTCTCGCATCTCGGGGGTTCGCGAAATAGGAGGGTGAAAGCTCGACGGTTCAACCGGCGAGGTTGCGAGGTTGCGAGGTTTCGAGTAGCAGAAGTCCATCGAGGGAGGAGTCAGCTCAGCGTTGACCTATCACATCTTGGAAGATCACAACGGGAGGCACAAGAGTTCAACTCACACACTCATGAAGGTGTGAGTTGCGAGAGGCGCTGACATTTAAGCCTAGCCTACGGTTACATGTGGAGAGGGCACTAACAAAGAAAAGGGCCATACCCTTGTCGTATCTCAGGTATTGACGTTTAGAGGAATGAGTCGAAGGTTTTCGACTCACGAACTCGCGAGATCATGAGTTGCGAAAAGGGTGACTTGGATTTCGTATTTTTAACTGTCGGATCTTCGTGGACTGAGATTTTGAAGTTCCAAAGTCCCAGAAATTGCAGAGCCGAGCAGAGCTCAGAAAATTCGTGAAATTGAAAACATTTTCATAAATTGGATTGTTTATGAATGATGAAGAATTGTCAAGAAAATGAAGGCTTGACAAATTCTAGTTGTCTGCGCATTATATTGTAGAAGACTGACGAGTGCCAGAACTGTTTGGAAATTGCCTTAGATGCAAAGAAATGGGAGAAATACATAATACTTCAAGTTCAAGAAACTTAATTAAAACGAAATGTCTTTTATTTTGTTTGAACTGGCTTGTAAATATTATAGATTGTTTGGGAAGGTTTAATGGCCTGACAAATTTCAAATTTAATTGCACAGAGTGCATGTGCAGAGTTCAACGAAGGCCAGAAACCCAGTTAATCAACGTCGAGTATGGAGTGGGGAAAAGTGCAGTTTACCC